>JXCR01096785.1:623459-637798 GCA_002079205.1 Phalaenopsis hybrid cultivar | reverse complement strand
GAACAACTTTCATGAAGGGTGAAAGTCATTTTAAGGTCAATTGGTTAATCAATTTGGTGGATCTTTTATTTTTGACCCATTTTAAGCATATTGGGCTAAGTTTGGGTCAAACTTGGGCTAGCAATGGGCTAAGCTCAAATTGATTGTTGTGGTTTGGGCTAAGCTTGGGTCAAACTTGAGCTAGCTTTGGGCTAAGCTCAAATTGATTGTTTTATTTGATGAAGAACATCATTATGAACAACTTTGATGAAGGATGAAAGTTGTTTTGAAGTTGATTTGGTAGTCAATTTGAATGTGTTTTAATGGATTTGGATTTAGACTTAAGTTAAGCATGTAGGGCTAAACTTGGGTCAAACTTGAGCTAGCTTTGGGCTAAGCTCAAATTGATTGTTGTGTTTGGTGTAGAACATCATTATTGACAATTTTCATGAAGGATTAAAGTTAGAAATTGATTTGATGGTTAATTTGAATGGATTTTGATGGATTTGGGTTTAGACCTAAATTAGGTGTTTGATGTAAAACATCCTTATGAACAATTTTCATGAAGGATGAAAGTTATTTTGAAGGTTATTTGATGGTTAATTTGAATTTATGGAACAATTTTCATGAAGGATGAAAGTTGTTTTGAAATTGATTTGATGGTTAATTTGAATGGAACTTTCATGAAGGATGAAAGTTGTTTTGAAGTTGATTTGATGGTCAATTTGTATGGATTTTGTTGTTTTCATGAAGGATGAAAGTTGTTTTGAAATTGATTTGATGGTTAATTTGAATGGATTTTAACGGATTGAGTTTAGACCTAAATTAAACCCTTAAGGGTCAAATTTGAGTCTAACTTGAGCTAGCTTTGAGCTGTTTAGACCTAAATTAAACCCTTAAGGGTCAAATTTGGGTCTAACTTGAGCTAGCTTTGGGCATGAAAGTTGTTTTGAAGTTGATTTGATGGTTAATTTGGATGAATTTTAATGGATTTGGGTTTAAAAAGTTGTTTTGAAGTTTATTTGATGGTTAATTTGAATGGATTTTAATGGATTTGGATTTAGGCAAGTTGTTTTGAAGTTGATTTGATGGTTAATTTGGATGAATTTTAATGGATTTGGGTTTAGACTCATTAAAGTTGATTTGATGGTTAATTTAAATGGATTTTGATAGGTTTGGGTTTAGACTTAAATTAACGTTGATTTGGTGGTCAATTTGGATGGGTTTTAATGGATTTGGATTTAGACTTAAATTAAGCCTTCTTAAGGGTCAAATTTGGGTCTAACTTGAGCTAGCTTTAGGCTAAGCTCAAATTGATTGTTGGGTTTGGTAACAAATTTGGGTCTAACTTGAGCTAGTTTTGGGCTTGGGTTTAGACCTAAATTAAACCTTAAGGGTCAAATTTGGGTCTAACTTGAGCTAGCTTTGGGCTAAGCTCAAATTGATTATTGTGCTTGGTCAAGGGTCAAATTTGAGTCTAACTTGAGCTAGCTTTGTGCTAAGCTCAAATTGATTGNGAAAGTCCTATGGTTAGACCTAGGCTACTAAAGAAGTTTCTAGACCTCAACCAAAAGTGAGGTCAACAGTCATATCTTGGTGGGTCCCTATTTGATCAATTAAGGATGACTTTATCAAGCAAGATATATTAAGTTTAGTAGATCTCTGAGGTGTACAACAGATCTAGAGAAAGAAGCAGGTCCATGCTACTTTCTCGTTGTCTGGTGGAAAATCCCGAGTTCTTCTAAACATATTATGTTGCTTAATGATTCATCATGTAAATACCATTAATGCTCAATGAACATTGATGTCTCAATTATCCCTAAGAATAGGGTAATTATCATCTGTAATTTAATTTTGAAAATTATGTGGGTGAAGACCATTAAAGAGGCAAGCTAGTTTTGTCGGAATACTTAGCCAAACTCTAATTGGGCTTGTAGTGCTTGAAAGATGTTTTAATTTTCAATGATGTTTACTTTTCTAATCCTCATTTAAATGAAACTTGGTTCAGCCTAAGTCACTACTAAGCCCTAAAGCCCTATGTGAGTGTCTTAATTAGTTTTGAAAAGGTTAAGCTTTAAGTGGTCATGATTCATACTTTGAATTTTANGTACAACAGATCTAGAGAAAGAAGCAGGTCCATGCTACTTTCTCGTTGTCTGGTGGAAAATCCCGAGTTCTTCTAAACATATTATGTTGCTTAATGATTCATCATGTAAATACCATTAATGCTCAATGAACATTGATGTCTCAATTATCCCTAAGAATAGGGTAATTATCATCTGTAATTTAATTTTGAAAATTATGTGGGTGAAGACCATTAAAGAGGCAAGCTAGTTTTGTCGGAATACTTAGCCAAACTCTAATTGGGCTTGTAGTGCTTGAAAGATGTTTTAATTTTCAATGATGTTTACTTTTCTAATCCTCATTTAAATGAAACTTGGTTCAGCCTAAGTCACTACTAAGCCCTAAAGCCCTATGTGAGTGTCTTAATTAGTTTTGAAAAGGTTAAGCTTTAAGTGGTCATGATTCATACTTTGAATTTTATTTGAAAATAAAAATAGAGGTATTAAATTGATTAATTACTGACTTCAAAAGTTATACCCCTAAGTCCTAGATTCATTTTATTTTAATAAACTTCCAAATTTTAATAATTTAGAAATTTATTAACTTATCTTTTTTCAATTAAGAAAGTGAAATTGGTTTCTACCAATTAACCCCTTGTGTTTCAAACATCAAATAAATTGATTAAGATCAGAGGTTACCCATTTTCCTCCTTAAATTAAGCCTAAATGTTAATAAAGGCTAATTTTCCAAAATTACACATTTGCCCCTTAGGCTCTATCACATCATAATTTGTTAAATTCAATTCAAATGGCTTTGGAATTTTTATCCTACCACATTAATGAGTTAATTGAGACATCAGAGCAGCAAATGTGATTTTTCAAAATCTAATTTATTTTTATAATTATTTTCATGCAAAAATAGGATTTTTCAAAGAACATTCCTAACTTGACCAAAGTGACTCGTAATTCCTTGAAATTTTAACTAGAGGTAGACCTAGACTAGATTGGAGAAGTCTTTGCCAAAAAGTTCCCTTATTTAATATAATGAATTAAATAAGGTTTATACTAAGCTCGGTTTGGACATGCTTCCTATAAGGGCAAGCCCCTGTAGTTAATGACATCTTAAATGACCAAGGTCACCTAAGAAGACTCTCGATAAAAATCAGAAAATATTATCTTCAAGAAGTTTCAAAGGGTAGGACTTTTCAATGAGATCGAACGTAGAGGTGTGAAAGGGGATTGCAAATTTGGAACATTTTATTGTAGAATCCAAAGGAGGAAAAACTAGGGGATGTCATGGATCCAAAGGGGAACCTCAGTGACTTCCCAAGCTATCCTAATGTTTGGCTTCAATTTTGAGGAGAAATAATTAGGTGTTTTATTCTACCAATTTTATTAGTTTGGGCTTACATTTGTGTGAAACAGTTACACAAATAGCCTTGAAGATGTGAGAATTTAGGTCGTGACAGAAGACAACCTCGAAATCCTAAGACGAGTCAAGTCTTATATTGTATAGTAGGGTTGTACAAAGGCCTAAAAATAAGGTGAGGATTTACGTTGCGTAACTAAGCAGCCTCAAAGTCCTATGGATTTTTTGTTTAAGTCTAAGGAAGAAATATTGGTTTAGCTGAAGAAGATAGGTTTTGCTGTTGAAGATGGTCGTGTTGCCCACCATGCTAGCTCCAAGCTCCTTGCCCTGACGAGTTTAAGTTTTTTAGTGTGTCAAGTTATAATGTCAAATCAGATGGCTCTATGGTTTAAGTTCTTTAAATTTTTATAGGGGCATGTTAAAGTTGATTAACACTGGTTAGGATCCTACGTTTCCCTCGTTCGGACACCCATTTTCTATCGATCCTTAGTCCAAATGAACTACTAAACTCAACTTAATGAGTTCCATAATTTCATTTAGACTGTGGGAAGCCTCGTTAGCAATCACTAAACTCAACTTAATGAGTTCCATAATTTCATTTAAACCGTGGGAAGCCTCGTTAGCAACTGCTACGATTCCCTCGTTCCGGCACCACAATTTTCTGATTAGAGCGACATCGGTTAGGATCCTATGGTTCCCTCGTTCCGGCACCACTATTTTCTATCGCGGTTAGGATCCTACGGTTCCCTTATTCTAGCACCACTATTTTCTATTGGATTCACTTAGTCCAAATGAACTTACGAACTCAACTTAATGAGTTCCATAATTTCATTTAGACCGTGGGAAGCCTCATTAGCAACCGTAATCCCTCATTCCGGTTGGTTAGGATCCTACGGTTCCCTCATTCCGGCATCACTATTTTCTATTTGATTCACTTAGTCAGGTTAGGATCCTACGGTTCCCTCGTTCCGGCATCACTATTTTCTATTGGATTCGCTTAGTCCGACGGTTCCCTTGTTCCGGCATCACTATTTTTTATTGGATTCACTTAGTCCAAATGAACTTATGAAACCGTCGTCCCGGCACCACTATTTTCTATTGGAATCACTTAGTCCAAATGAATTTACTAAACTCTCGTCCCGGCATCACTATTTTCTATTGGAATCACTTAGTCCAAATGAATTTACTAAACTCATATTAATGAGTTCCATAATTTCATTTAAACCGTGGGAAGCCTCGTTAGCAACCGTAGGTTACCTTCTAATGAGTTCCATAATTTTATTTAGACCGTGGGAAGCCTCGTTAGCAACCGTAGGTTACCTCATCCGAGGGGTTCCTGATCATCCGATAGAGACATCTTAATTTAGTTGCAATTATAGTTTTTTTTTATGTTTGTGATTAAAATTTTGAGTTGTTTTATATTTTGAATGTTGTGGCGGTGGATTTTATCTTCGTTGATTTTAGTTTTGGTTTTGGTTTTGGTTTTATGGCTATCCTGATAGTTTTAGTTTTCATGCAGGGTGACATCATTGTTTAGCATGCAAGTTTGCAAGTATGAAAGCACAGTATGAAAAACACAGTATGAAAGTACAAGAAAGACAATGATGAAAACTGTAAAAGCGTACCTGGCGAGACTTCTCGTTCTACCGCCCGAAACTTAAAATGCATGTTAAGGCAGTTTATATGAAACTGAGAAGTAAAATTTTGGTAACTTTCCTAACCCTATGTCATATCTTGGTGGGTCCGTATTTGATTAATTAAGGATGAATTTATCAAGCAAGATATATTAAGTTTACTAGATCTTTAAGGTGTCCAACAAATCTAGAGAAAGAAGCAGGTCCATGCTACTTTCTCGTTGTCTAGTGGAAAATCCCGAGTTCTTTTAAACTTATTATGTTGCTTAATAATTCATCCTGTAAATACCATTAATGTTCAATGAACATTAATGTCTCAATTATCCCTAAGAATAGGGTAATTATCATATGTAATTTAATTTTGAAAATTATGTAGGTGAAGACCCTTAAAGAGGCAAGCTAGTGTTGTTGGAACACTTAACCAAATTCTAATTGGGCTTGTAGTGTTTGAAAGATGTTTTAATTTTCAATGATGTTTATTTTTCTAATCTTCATTTAAATGAAACTTGGTTTAGCCTAAGTCACTACTAAGCCCTTAAGACATATGTGAGTGTCTTAATTAGTTTTGAAAAGGTTAAGCTTTAGGTGGTCATAATTCATAATTTGAATTTTATTTGAAAATCAAAATAGGAGTATTAAATTAATTAATTACTAACTTCAAAAGTCATACCCCTAAGTCCTAGATTCATTTTATTTTAATTAACTTTCAAATTTTAATAATTTAGAAATTTATTAACTTATCTTTTTCAATCAAGAAAGTGAGATTAGTTTCTACCAATTATCCCCTTGTGTTTCAAACATCAAATAAATTGATTAAGATCAGAGGTTACCCATTTCCTTCCTTAAATTAAGCCTAAATGTTAATTAAGGCTAATTTTCCAAAATTACACATTTGCCCCTATGACTCTATCACTTCATAATTTGTCAAATTCAATTTAAATGGCTTTGGAATTTTTATCCTACCTCATTAATGGCTCAATTAAGACATCAGAGGAGAAAATGTGATTTTTCAAAATTTAATTTAATTTATATAAATATTTTCATGCAAAAATAGGATTCAAAGAAAATTCCTAACTTGACTAAAGTGACTCTTAATTCCTTGAAATTTTTTACTGGAGGTAGACCTAGACTAAATAAGTGTTTGGACCAAATTTCATGATTGTTTGAATTTTATGTGAAGTTTAATAATTATTTTAAGTTTTGGGATATTTATTAAATATAAAATATTTTAAATGGAGAAAATTAAGTTTTGTATTTTTGAAAAGTCTCCTTGAAGTCAGAGAACTCAGAGGAGAAGATTTTATATTTTTCTGATTTTTCTTTGATTTATTGAAATAATTTTAATGAAAACTCATTTTTAGCCTTTAAAAATTATTTTTAAGCTTTAAAGTCCAATATCTTTATTTAGAAAATCAAGAAAAATATTCTAATTGTTCTCAAGTGATTAGGAAGCAATTTAGAATAATCCATGAGTTTTATTATTTTTGTGATTTTTAGGGATTTTTAATTATTTAAATATTAAAAATATGCTAAAAATCAAGTTTTTTTTAAATATCATTTTATTTTTATAAAATTCCCCGAAGCACAGAGAACTCAAAAAATAAGTTTTGATAAATTTTTTAGTTATATTTTCAAAAATCATTTAAGTGCCAAAAATGATGTTTATCTTTAAAAATCAATTTAAGTTATCAAATGTACTCAAAATATTTTGAAATTTTTATGTGAGTTTTCTAGATCATAAACCACAGTAGAGATTAAAAATCAAGTCCTTTAAATATTTGTGTTTTTCAAAATTAATTATCTTAATTATTTAGTGTTCATGAAAATTAAGTACATTTTAAATGACTTGACCCATGAAATTATTTTCAAAAGCTACTCTGGTCATGGTGGACCTTCCAAAATTTTCTTGAAATTTTCTAATAAACATGCTAATTTCCATGATTATTTTAAGAAAATAATGTGCAAAAATTTGAAAAATATGGATCTCTGTCTAATAACCTCCTCTGACTTTGGAAAAATCAGAGGATGTTTCCCTTGATAGAGGCTACAACATGTCAAAATTTCAAGCCAAGGTGATTTGTCGATATGCATGGAGAATCAAATGATTCAAAATCGTGTTTAATTAATTAAAAATAAAATATGCATCAAATGGACTTGAAATTTATTCCACATTGTTTTCCTCTGTTCACTGAGCAAAAGAGTACTTTTATTTTTTTTTTTGAGATTTTTCTACACAAAGTTATGAATTTTTGAAGTTAGGGGTCATTTTCTGAATTAATTAAACCCCTATTTATCTATTTAAATGCGCGGCACCACCTCAACCTATGTTGGCTCTGAAGCTCCACGTAGTGCGCTCCCATTTGACGCCGCCATCTACCTCAGCGCTGACTCAGCCTGCTCTTTATGTTTTAAAGCGCTGTCCGGCTTGATCTCCTCCATCCATTTGATACACGCTTGATCAAACAGCTCCCGTCATCATCCCCGATAGAATGATCTCATGACCGTCCACACTAAAACCCTAAGATCTCAGCCTAAACTCAACCAAATCACTTCGATTTGGATCATATGGACTCGTCTAAGTGAGACGAACACATCCATACGGTAATCAAGCAATCAAATTAACTCTAAGCAAGTACATAATCAAAATAGGCTCGGGAGGAGGTGAGGTTTTATACCTTTGCTCTGAGAAAAGAAGCTTCAATCAGAGGGTCTTGGCACATTCGTTGGGTTCCAAGGAGGCTAGGGATTGAGTCCCTGGTTTTGGTATAAGGCCTAGGTGTGAATTTGACCAAGCTCGAATTTGGGTGTTGGTCTAGAGCTATGGTAGAGGCTCTGTGGATAAAGGAATTTGATGAGGCTTTAGCTTCTTTCACTATTTTGAAGGTGTGGGTTTAGTTAATTTGGCTTTGGTGGACTGTGAAGGTGTATTGGGTTCTGTCCTGGTTTCCGACAAGGTTTCAAGCTCAAAATTGAGCTCCAGCAGTGGGAATT
This sequence comes from Phalaenopsis hybrid cultivar, assembly GCA_002079205.1. Lineage (NCBI taxonomy): Eukaryota > Viridiplantae > Streptophyta > Magnoliopsida > Asparagales > Orchidaceae > Phalaenopsis > Phalaenopsis hybrid cultivar. The sequence goes on along the minus strand of JXCR01096785.1, from coordinate 629,762 downwards.
GGTGGGGAAAATAGTTGGAATGCACTTAGGGGATCTTAGGAAAGCTCTATGAGAAGTTTGGAGAGGCCTCTCTAAAAAATTTCAGCACACTTCCCATGGCCGTAGAGGTGAGTTTTTATAAAAATGGCCATGGGGTGGCTCTAAGGGCACAAGTTTGGGTGCATTGTGGTGCTTAGGTGGAGGGCAGAGGAGCTCCATCAATTAATTTGGTTGAGATGGCTTCTAGGTTTGATTTGGGTGAGGTGTCATGGGCATGGCTCTTGATTTTGAGTTTTTCCTACCACTAGCCTGGCTGGTTGGCCAAGGGGATGTGGCTAGGAGCTCAGGGAACCCAGGGAAATATGTCATAGCAATTTAGTGCAATAATACCTAATTTTGGTAAGGATATCTTAAGCACATGGATTTTTGGAAATAATATCTCATGATTTGGGGAACCTTTGGTCCATGGCTTGATTTAAGTGGTTTCATGGTGTTTGGACTGGTCACCAGGTCCAACTAATGGCTGTGGTGGAGTTAATTTGGTGACTTTAGGGTGGTTAGGTCAAATTTAGTGCATGGGTCCAAGTGGGTGCAAATGACCAAATCTTGGGTTTGGTCTAGGATGGCTATGTCAATTAGTGCAAATAAATGTTGCATTTGGTGTAGGGGATCATAAGGAACAACTTTGGTGAAGGATGGAAGTGTTTTTGAGCTCAATTGAAGGGTCAATTTGAGGGAATTTTGAATTGTAGTTAATTTGGTCATGTTGGGCTAGGCTTGGGTCTATCTTGGGTTAGCCTTGGACTAAGTCCAAGTTGATTATTGTAAATTGTCAATAGGGACCCTATGAAGAGTTTTCAACATGAATTGGGTACCAATTTGAAGGTTAAGGCAATTAATTGGATGACATTTGGGGACTTAACCAATTTGAGGCTAAATTTGGGAATTCGGATTTAGACCAAAATCAAATGGATTTGAGGCTTCAACAGGGCTAATTGATGGTTTATTTTGATTTATAAGGATGTTATAAAGAGTTTGCAACATTAATTGTGGCCAATTAACTAGGCTCAATTTGGTGAGATTAGGTCATATGGTCAAAATTGGGGGTTTGATCTAAATCAATGTTGGGCTCAAATCATGGGCCAATTAAGCTTGGATTTGATTTATGCTGGCCATATAAAAAGTTAATTTGAGTTTAGTATTGGAATTGAGGTCAATTGAGATCAAATTGACAGACATTTGAGTTGAATTTGGGGAAATTTGGGCCCTCAAGGGCAAATTTGGGGGTTTTGATTAAATATAGTCAAATTGGCAAAATTGGGTCATATGGTAGTTGAGAAAAATGAAATTGGGAATATTTGAGATTTATTGAGATTTTCTGGAAATTTTTTGGAATTTTGGAAATTTTGGGCTATGAAGGGGCATTTTGGTAATTTGGGGGTGTTTAGGGGCAAAAGACCAAGATGGGTTTTTTTGATTGGATTGGGTAACCAATCAACCTAAATGAGACATGGACCAAAGGAAATCCCATTTTAAGTCATCTATGTACTGGTCTTAGTCAACCCATAGCCCTAGGGCTTGTAGGTTTAGGGGGTCATCTACATGAGTATCCCTAAAAGATCAAGGGACCTAAGCTAGAAAATTGAGTTTAGGGTTGTGAGTGATTGTGGGTGTAGATGAGTGTAGTGAGTGTCTCAGCTCCAGACCAACACCCAGAGTCAATCCTAAGGTCCAACAGTCCTAAGGGTGACTCATCTTGAGTTTCCCTCATAGTGACCCCACCTACTAAGTGTTAGAGGTTAGGACCAATATGTGGAACTTCAAGTTGAGTAAAAAAATGGTAGAATTTCTAATGGTGAGGGTTCCATGTCTAGTTTTCTAGGAATAGTCAATCGGAAAGTCCTATGGCTAGACCTTAGACTACTAAAGAGGAAAAACTAAACTTCAACCAAAAGTGAGGTCAACAAAGTCCTATTGGTGATGACTTTTATTGTTGTTGCAAGTGATATGAGGCATTGAAGTCATTAGAAGTCGACATTAACATTGATGATATGCATTATTCTCTTAAGAGATTGTGTGCATTAGCACTATTTCTGATGTTGTCGATTTTGGTGTTAATGGTAAGCATAAACCTTTTAGGCAATAATGTGCGTTGATATTATTTCCAGGGATAGGAGATAAGGTTGGTGAGAATTGGTGTAATCGAGTGATGGCGTTTGAGTGTTTGTTGTCGAGTGATTGTGTTAAAGAGATAATAGTTTGGCTATGAACATTTGAAGACATTAGTCGGATGATGGTTGTTGAGCAAGGGTGGGTAAGCAATGGTTTTTGGGAGACCATAGTTATGACAATTGTGATCGGTAAGTTGAAGTCAAATAATAATGATAAGGATATCAAATTTGAGCGATAATAATTAGACAATAGTAGGTAGGAGAACATAGTTTGATTTTGATAGTTTGGCGACAACAATCTAATGATAATACTCGTGCGATGACTGTTCAACGATGAAGGAATACATAATTTGACAATTTAGAGCAATTCATTTTGATCACATTATATTTTTAATGTTTGAGTTTATTAATGGTGTTAGAATTAACTAATTTTATGCTCGTTGGATTTGTCTTATCTCATAATTTGAGCAATTCATAATTTGACAACTAATTTTATTATGAACATATAAAATTTAGAGATTATTTGATCCTCAAAATCATATCTCGAAGTAGTTGATTGCACTGCAAGAATTTAATTTGAGCTCATTTGGATTCAAATCTGATTATTTTTTATTTTGATGGGTTAATCTCATCATGATATTTANATGATAAGGATATCAAATTTGAGCGATAATAATTAGACAATAGTAGGTAGGAGAACATAGTTTGATTTTGATGATTTGGCAACAAAAATCTAATAATGATAGTGGTGCGATGACTGTTCAACTATGAAGGAATACATAATTTGACAATTTAGAGCAATTAGTTTTGATCACATTATATTTTTTAATGTTTGAATTTATTAATGGTGCTAGAATTAACTAATTTTATGCTTGTTGGATTTGTCTTTTCGAGATGCTATATTTTATTATGAACATATAAAATTTAGAGATTATTTGATCCTCAAAATAATATCTCGAAGTAGTTGATTGCACTGCAAGTATTTAATTTGAGCTCATTTGGATTCAAATCTGATTATTTTTTATTTTGAAGGGTTAATCTCATCATGATATTTATTTCAAATACAAATTTATTGGAGTGAAATTATTGGCTTTAATTTGAGCCCGTTTGAAGTCTGGTTGCATGAATATCCAAAGCACCACCATACCATACAAAATATTTATTTCGCAGCAGCCATATAAGTGACGTCACTTTTAAAATATTAAAAATAAAATTATCAATTTCCCTTTCACGGAATAAGAAAGTGACATACTTGAAAATTTTGTGATAATATAAATTAAATTTTAATTAGAATAAAATTTTAAATTATTAAATTTCAATTTAAGATAAATTTACGAGCATTATTATATTTATTTGAAGGTAAGCTAAAATTAATTAAATTTTATATTATATTTATTTTAAAAAAAAATAAAAGATATTTACATATTTATCATTCAATTCTTGTATATTTACATATATAACACTTAAATTATGATATTTAAATCCATAATACTCGAAATTTAAGATAACACAAAAAATATCACTATAATTTACTCTTTCAAATGAAATATGTATTTTCAAACATAACTTCCATCACACACATGTNTATTTGTTTGAAGGTAAGATAAAATTAATTAAATTTTATATTATATTTATTTAAAAAAAAAAAAAAGATATTTACATATTTATCATTCAATTCTTGTATATTTACATATATAAAACTTAAAGTATGATATTTAAATCCATAATACTCAAAATTTAAGATAACACAAAAAATATCACTACAATTTACTCTTTCAAATGAAATACGTATTTTCAAACATAACTTCCATCACACCCATNGTGTGTGTGTGTGTGTGTGTGTGTGTGTGTGTGTGTGTGTGTGTGTGTACATATATAGATACACACATACACACACACACATACACACACTCATAAAACATATGTGGTATTTATGTAAATTTTTAAATATCTACTTATAAAATAATTTTATTATGGAGAAATTTAAATACATATCACAAAATTTTTATGTAATTAAATATCTAATATTCCAAAAAAAATTTTATATATTTTATCACATAAATCATTAGAATAAAAAATATCAATTTGAAAAAAATAATTTTTTTATCTTGTCTAACATGTATATAAAAATTAAAATTTAATTAAAGATATATAAAAACAAAGGAATTGATTGATATGTATATTATTTTAATCATTTTAAGTATTTTATATATTTCCTCTGGTTGGCCCACTGGTGCCAAGCGGCACTCAAACAACTGGCTTCCAATTCGTCTGATTCTTGAGGTCGCGTCACATAGCGGACACATGCGCGAAGGCATATGCTCTCCTCGGGATCCCAGTAGCCCCCGTGTAGCCATCAGTGCGGCGCCACACATATTAGTGTGGCGGCGCAGCCTATAAAGTACGACGATCTCACATGTTGATTTCGGTAATGCGTAGTTACAAAAATGTCCTTGGTGAACCGATTAGATTTCTTCCTCACTACTCCGGACCGGATAATGCGTCAAAATTTGAAGGAACATTTTATCGTTAAACTGCACCAACAATTTCGAATGAATCGCAGCTGGCATTCCTCCTGTTAATTAAGGGCGGGTTGGAATGTAAAGGACGGTTTGGAATCTTCTTTATAATTTAGAATATTTTACCTACCTATCACATAAATTTAATAATTTTATTTATACCATTTTAATGTCATGAATTTATACCTGAGAGATATATTTTACTTTTAAAAATAAATAATAATTTTATTTTTAGAGGTGATATAAAAAATATTAGTTCTATGTATGCAAATGAGAAAGGTTATTTAGATATATANCTCACTACTCCGGACCGGATAATGCGTCAAAATTTGAAGGAACATTTTATCGTTAAACTGCACCAACAATTTTGAAGGAATCGCAGCTGGCATGCCTCCTCTTAATTAAGGGNGTCCTATTGGTGATGACTTTTATTGTTGTTGCAAGTGATATGAGGCATTGAAGTCATTAGAAGTCGACATTAGCATTGATGATATGCATTATTCTCTTAAGAGATTGTGTGCATTAGCACTATTTATGATGTTGTCGATTTTGGTGTTAATGGTAAGCATAAACCTTTTAGGCAATAATGTGCGTTGATATTATTTCCAGGGATAGGAGATAAGGTTGGTGAGAATTGGTGTAATCGAGTGATGGCGGTTGAGTGTTTGTTGTCGAGTGATTGTGTTAAAGAGATAATAGTTGGGCTATGAACGTTTGAAGACACTAATCGGATGATGGTTGTTGAGCAAGGGTGGTTGGGCAATGGTTTTTGGGAGACCATAGTTATGACAATTGTGATCGGTAAGTTGAAGTCAAATAATAATGATAAGGATATCAAATTTGAGCGATAATAATTAGACAATAGTAGGTAGGAGAACATAGTTTGATTTTGATAGTTTGGCGACAACAATCTAATGATAATACTCGTGCGATGACTGTTCAACGATGAAGGAATACATAATTTGACAATTTAGAGCAATTCATTTTGATCACATTATATTTTTAATGTTTGAGTTTATTAATGGTGTTAGAATTAACTAATTTTATGCTCGTTGGATTTGTCTTATCTCATAATTTGAGCAATTCATAATTTGACAACTAATTTTATTATGAACATATAAAATTTAGAGATTATTTGATCCTCAAAATCATATCTCGAAGTAGTTGATTGCACTGCAAGAATTTAATTTGAGCTCATTTGGATTCAAATCTGATTATTTTTTATTTTGATGGGTTAATCTCATCATGATATTTATTTCAATTACAAATTTATTGGAGTGAAATTTTACATGATTATGGATTTAATTATTGGCTTTAATTTGAGCCCGTTTGAAGTCTGGTTGCATGAATATCCAAAGCACCACCATACCATATAAAATACTTATTTCGCAGAAGCCATATAAGTGACGTCACTTTTAAAATATTAAAAATAAAAATATCAATTTCCCTTTCACGGAATAAGAAAGTGACATACTTGAAAATTTTATGATAATATAAATTAAATTTTAATTAGAATAAAATTTTAAATTATTAAATTTCAATTTAAGTTAAATTTACGAGTATTATTATATTTGTTTGAAGGTAAGATAAAATTAATTAAATTTTATATTATATTTATTTAAAAAAAAAAAAAA
>JXCR01096785.1:586093-621941 GCA_002079205.1 Phalaenopsis hybrid cultivar | reverse complement strand
TATATATATATATAGATGATAATTGTCTTTGATAGCAAGTGGTGGCCCATGATACAATAAAAGCAATGATTGAGTACTTGTTATTAATGTTGATGACATCATAACTATTTTTGAAATGTAATCAAAATAATTACAAATTATTGTAGAATGGTTTTAAAAAAAATGATGTAATTAAAAAATAAAAAATAAAAAATAAAAAATGCATTAAGTAAGCATATTTTTAAAAATAAAAATTACAAAAAAACAAAATATAAAATATAAATGAACCTATGAAGATTTTAAGGAAAAGAATCATTTTATTTTTTATTTTTTATTTCTATCTTTTTTTTATGTTTTAAAAAGAATTAAGATGAATTTAAAGTATTAAATGTTTATTTATCCATAAGTGACTTTTGAAGCAATTGCTAATGATAATATTAGTGTTAGCAATACTAGTAATGTTGATAAAGGCACTAGTGGTAGTGGCAGTCTGTAATGTTGACAGAGACCTCTAGTGGTGATGATTATTTTTTAAAAAATTTAAGGAATTAAATTTTTTTTATTTTCAAAATAAGTTAAACTTTCTCTTAAATTAAAAAGTGCAAATGTTTAAAATGTATACAAAACAATCTTGTTTTTGAAACAAAAACAAAAAAAAAAAACAACCTAAACAAGAAATATGGATTTATTTGGGATCATTTTTATTTGGTACATTTTTTCAAAACCTTATTTTTTTCTTATAAATCGATCACATTTTTATTTAGCTATAATTACAAGAAAATACTTCCTTTCAAATTTATTTATTATGCTGTCATAACTAATAAAAGTTAATGTTAGTTTTTTTTTCAAAAAAGAGAAATAAAATATAAATCATGAAAAAATTAAAATAAAATTTATATATAATCAGAAAACAATGCTACAAATGCTTTTATAAATAATAAATTTCCAGCCGACAATTTCTTGTGACTCTGCTGAAGACAAGTTCTTCTCTCCTTCAATGATTAGATGAATTTGTGTCAAAAATCGGTAGCGTGCCCATGCCCTTCATGAACAAAGTTGTCATTCTTCCGTCGACATATTTTACTCATTTCTATCTTAAGCAGGTATAGTCAACTTCTCCTGGATTCTGGAGTCGTTGTTTAGACACCTAAACGGAGAGGTTCTGGGATCCTTCCATCTCGTAAGATTGAGGTGGAACCCCAATAGGTATTAGCCTAGAAGCAGATATGTCGAAGCGAGTTCGGTGCAAAGTCCACCCTTCCCCTTCAGTGGGGATTGGGTCCTTTGCTTTTCATTCTTCCTCCCCCGTGGATAATTTGTTTTTAACAAATTACGCCAACTTTTTGCTTTCGAAGCCTTTTTCTTATAGTAACAAATGAATTATAACCCTTCCCCTTCAGTCTTTTCTTTCTATCCTTGCTATAAGGGAAGGAAGCATAGGATGATACTTACGTTTTGAATCCCCTCTATAGAAGATGTCTGCAGCAAAGTTAATTTTCTCCTTTGCTACCGAAATGGACTTGGTCGTCAACAAGAGAGAGCTGCTTGACGTGATCCGCCTTAAAATTACATATTTTTAGCGTATATTATATGATTATTTGTATATTTTTAGTTATATTGCACTTTAAAGGAATGTACTTTGTATGTTTTTTGTTTCATGTACATGAAATGGACATTTGGAGAAAAAGAGAGAAAAATGAGTAAAAAAGGTGCAAAATGGTAAGGAGTCATAGCGTTGTCCCTTGGCGTTATAGCGTCACAGACTGACATTATAGCACCAATAACTACCCTTCTAGAAGATTCATTCAATTTAGCTGAATTTTTAAGGGATGCTTGAAGTAACCCTTAGTTATTTTTAGAGATCTATTAATATGGACAAAAATTGGATGGAAGAGAGGACTTTTGGACAACATTTAAAGTCCCACTTTAGTGTTTAAGAGTATTTTTTAGTGTGTTATGAGTTGTAATCGTAAGAGTTTTGAGATTTCTTCAAGGAGATTCCAAAATTTTTGTTGGGAAGAAGACATAAGGTACTTTGTATTTGTGTTCAAGTTTTTTGTTTCTAAAACTTGGATTTCAATACAAATTTGGTGTTTTTATTATATTCTCCATGAATTCTGAGTAGTTCCTTTTTTTTTATCCTTGCTCTTAGGAATTAATCTCGTGGGATGAGAATGATTTAAAGATTTCTTTTTTAGTTTTAAAATTTGTGGTGACAAATTCACCGATTCTTCATTGACTTTACAAATCAGCCACTTGTGAGGTTAAAATCTGTTGAGAAACATAAAGACCTGAGAGGACTATGATTTCACCCAACTAGTGAGCGTCACACTTCATTCTAGGCAGAGTCGTTGCGATCACCTAAGGAGGATGACAAATATATAGGGAGATAACTTTGGATGGGCATAGAATTGATATTTCTAGGGTGACAGACTAGATTCTTTTTCGAACTTAGTTTAGAGTTTGTATCGTAAGGGTCCTTAGTAATTCCTATAGAGAGGACACAGTGGATAATCTGGAGGTGAGATGTCAAAATCTATTCATCACTACTACACAAGTTGGTGAAAAACTCTAAATTAGCCAATGTTCTTTGCTAGCACTGAGAGGGGGTGAAGAACAGGAATGCTCCTATTTCTCACATTACATCATCTTATTTTTACTCATTCAAATCCTACATAGATTAATATCTCATTGCAAGAGGAAAGATTTTTACAAATTATTCAGACTCATTAGAATTACTCTTATTAAACTGTTAATTACAGTTGTTTTTATCTGCTTAATTTTAGTCTTAACCATTGCTATCATTTTATTTTCATTTAAATCTGCAATTTAGATAGAATTTGCATTTGAGTTTAGCAAGCCAATTTAAATAGTTTAACTACCCTCGTGGGATCGATACTGTGGTATTTAAAAAAAATCTTATATTACTTGAAATGATAGGTATACTTGCGTATACCTCTAGTGTGAAGTTTTATTAATTATTTTTCATATCATTATATTTATTCATACTAGTCGCTGAATATAATTTGGATCAAGTTTTTGACAATATTTTGGAGATTAAAAATACAAGTAATTGCGGGTCAGGTCAAGTTTTTGGCGCCGTTGTCAGGGATTGGTAACATAAACTTTTTAAATTTTGGAAAGTAAACTTTTTGATTTGCAATTTTGTTTGAATTGTAGATTTTATTTTATTGAAAATTTTTAAACTCAAAAATTAAAAAAAATCAGAAAAACTAATAATTAAAAAAAAATTAAAAAAAATTATTTCAAAAAATCGAAAAAACTATATATTAAAGTTTATTTTATTGTGCTATTTTAATTTCTGAATTTTATTATTTGTATGCATAGTTCGAGATTTAAAGGATTAGTGCCCTACGATTCTAAATTAGAATGTGTTATAAGGAAAATTGAAAAGAAGAAAGACTTCAAAATTTTCAAGATATGACGAATACTTCCCAAAATAATAATGAAATTCAAATTAGTGAAAATGAACATCATAATTTACAGAAACCTTTAAGGGATTATGCAAACCCTACGACTGTCGAAATAAACTTAAGTATTCAAACTTCTGCTGTAGCGGCTAACTCATTTGAACCTAAATCTGTAATCATACAAATGATACAGAATAATTAGTTTGGGGAAACACTAAATGAAGATACAAATTTACATCTTGCAAGTTTCTTAGAGTTATGTGCTACATTTAAATATGATGGTGTATCAAATGATACCGTCAGACTTAGACTTTTTTCTTTTTCATTAAAGGATAAAGCTAAGATATGGTTAAATTCATTAACACATAGATCTATTAAATCTTGGGGAGATTTAGCACAAAAATTCATGGTTAAGTATTTTCCACCTTTAAAAACTTCTTAACTGAGAAATGATAATACTTTTTCTACTCAGTATGAAGGGGAGTCATTTTATGAAGCTTGGGAAAGATTTAAGGAAATCCTTAGAAAGTGTCCACGTCATGCTTTACCAGACTGGTTAATTGTTCAAACTTTTTATAATGGGATACCTTTGTTTTATCATAGATGCTGCTGCTGGATGTTAAATAATGTCTAAATCATTTAATGAAGCTTATGCTTTAATTGAAGAAATGACTGCAAATAATTTTCAATGGACTTGTGAAAGGATAAATCCTAAGAAAGTAGCCAGTATTCATGATAATTATGCTATTTCGATGGTTACTTCACAAGTTGCTCAATTATCTAGGAAAATATACCAAATTGGAGTGAACTTTTCTCAAACACCTCAATTGATTGAAGAAAATTCATTATCATAAATGCTTGATTCTTAAACTTCATTAGAAACTATAAATACTATTAATAAACCCAATAATCCATATTCCATCTATTAAAACCCAGGTTGGAAAAACTATCCAAACTTTAACAGGAATAACAATTCTAGTGGTGGGCAACAATCAAGTAAACTCATTGGGAAACTGGAACAATCAAGGTAATTCTAACTTTAGACCTACTTATCCTTCTGGATTTAACAGTAATCAACAAGTTAAGAAGCAGAAGTTCTCTTTAGAAGAAGTGGTGTTACAAATGGGTAATCAATTACAGAGTCAGAGTGCTATTAGAAGAAATATAGAGAATCAACTAAGACAAATTGCTAACACACTTAGCAAAAGAACTTAGGAAGTACTTCTTAGTGATGTTGAGATCTATCCTAAATATAATTGTAAAGGGCAAGAGCAAGTTAAAGTTGTCCAATTAAGAAGTGAGAAGGAATTGAGTGCTGTTGGTTAACAAGTAATCGAAGTTGAGGGATGTTGACCTCACTTTTGGTTGAGGTATTGTTTTCCTCTTTAGTAGCCTAGGGTCTAGTCATAGGTCTTTCCTATTGACTATTCATAGAAAAGTATAAAAAGAACCCTCACCATTAGAAATTCTAAACTCCTCTTACTCCATTTGAAGCTCTACATATTGGTCCTAACTTCTAGCACTTAGTAGGTGGGGTCAATATGGGGGAACTCAAGGTGAGTTTCCATAGGACTGCTTGCTCTTAGGGTTGACTCTGGGTGTTGGTCTAGAGCTAAGGCACTCACTACAATCACCTCACTCATAATCACTCAATACCCTAAACCTAAAATTCTATGACTTTGATCCCTTGATCCTTTGGGAAACTCATATAGATGGTCCTCTAAACCTACTAGCCCTAGGTTGGGGTTTCGCTAGGACCAGTACATAAAGGACCCAAATGGGGTTCCCATTGGTCCATTGCTCATTTATGGTGGTTGGAACCACAATTCTACCAAAAATAATCAACTTAGTCTTTTGCCCCAAAATTTCCCAAATTATCTAAATACCCTTGAAACCCTAAATTTGACCAAAATTCTCAAATTTACCCAAAATACCCAAGATTGTTCAAAAATCATTTCAAACCTTTTGAAAACATCCAAATTACCCAAAATCACCAAAAAATTGCCAAATTATCAAAATGCCCCTCATTGGCCCAAAATTTCAAAAATTTCAAAAAATTCCAAAAATTCTCAAAACCTTCTAAATATTCCCAATTTCATTTTTCTCAACTACCATATGACCCAATTTGACCATTTTGACCAAAACCCCCAAATTGCCTTTAAAGGCCCAATTTTCCCCAATTTCAATTCTAAACTCGAATTCACATTCCATATGACCAATATAAACCAAATCCAAGCTCAAGTAACCCATTCTTTGTGCCCAATTTTGATCTAAATCAAACCCCGAATTTTGGCAATATGACTTAATCTCACCAAATTGAACCTATAGCCTACTCAATTTGCCAGAATTTATGTTTAAAACTATTCATAACACTCCTACACATCAAAATTGACCTTCAATTTGCCTTGATGAAGCCCTAACTTCAATTAATTTTGACCCAAGTCCAAAAGCCCCAATTTTGCCCTAAATAGGCCATACCTCAAAATTCCACCCAATTGATTGCCTTAACCCCAAAATTGGCACCCAATCTATGTTGAATACTATTCATCACATTCCTATTGACCATTCTCAACAATAAATTTGAACTTAGCCCAAGCCTAGCCCAATCTAGACCCAAGTCTAGCCCAACATGCCCAAATTGACCAAAATCCCAAAATCCTTCAAATTGAGCCCCCAATTGAACTTGAAATCATTTCAAGACTTCACAAAAAAATTTCATGACAATCATATACATAATGTTGATCAATTAATTGGGTTCAAGGTCATGGCTAGCCTAACCCAAACCCAAGCTTTGTCCATTTGCACCCTCATGGACCCCTTAACCAAAAATTAACCTAGCCATGTCAAATTGAACAACCAAAGATCACTACAACCACTAAGCCTTTCCTTTGGACCAGGCTAAACCTTATAGAACTCACCAAACCAAGCTATGGACCAATGAGTCCCTAAATTAAGGAATTTATGCTCATATTTGGGTCTTAAGCCAAAATCCTCACCATTATGACTAACCCTTGGGGGTAAGTGATAATTGAACCTCCCTCTGGCTCACCTGACCTCTTCGACAGCTCCCCTGTCCTTTTCGGTCGGCCTAGTGGCTGAAAGATACCAAAACTGTGAGCAATCTCCCCTAAATCCAAACCCAATTCAAACCTTGAGGCTACCTCATCCAATTTTAAGTTTAGAGCCTCTCTGCCATCCACATAGGTAACACTTTGCACCCTTCAAATGACCCCCAGAGCCACTGATAGGTGACTTATATATACAAAAAAATACAAGAATTTGACAGCGCCACTAGAAGATTTAAATCCCCGGCAACGACGCCAAAAACTTGACAGGTGATTTTTTATACGCAATAAAAATATAAGATAAATATGGACATAATAAATATTCAATAACTGTAAGTCACACTTATCAATGCAAGTATACATATCGCTTAAGTAATATAGGGCTCTAATGGAGTCCAAGATATCGATCCCATAAGGAGTATTTTAGAATTACGAACTAAGATTTTAGAAAAGCAATACTTTAATCATAACAACGAAGTTCAATTTATTTATCTGTCACTAATAGGAAATTGAAATAAATAGGTAATTTTAATAATTATTAAATAACTAATGATACTGAGGAGGGTTTAATTGTGATATACAATATATAAGAAAGCATCCTTCTCCTTGTCAAGAAATCATAGTGAATGGATAAAATGAATTAGTTAAATTTATATTGTGCCAAATAGGAGCATACATATTCTTTACCCTTTGGTCCAGGCATTAAGAACATTGATTAATCCTACGCTTGATTACTGAATCTGTGGCTAGGTTGGGAGGATACCGGCTCTCACTTCAGAGCTCCCACGTTCCCTTCACCTGAGGGATAACATCTACACTTTAGCACCCAAATGATAGGACTGAATTGGGGATTTTAGTCTGTCACTCTAAAATATCTAATTCTACGCCCGATAGTATTATTTCCCTATTTATTTGCACCTAACTTCCAAGGGCTTTGACCTCCCTGAATCTTGGATGTAATCTTCACTTTAGTTGTAAAACTCAACATATTTTAATAAATCAATTGGACAGATTGAAAGTAAATTAAGATCAAAGTGAAAAAATCATCACAATTTCTTAAACATTTTATGACTNCATACATACATACATACATACATACATACATACATACATACATACATACATACATATATAATAATAATAATAATAATAATAATAATAATAATAATAATAATAATAATAATAATTCTTACATGGCGATGACAATTGTCTTTGATAGCAAGTAGTGGCCCATGAGACAATAAAAACAATGATTGCTGCTTGTTATTGATGTTGATGACATCATTACGATTTTTGAAATGTAATCAAAATAATTACAAAGTATTGTAGAATGGTTTTTAAAAATAATGATGTAATTAAAAAATAAAAATTAAAAATGCATTAAGTAAGCATATTTTTAAAAATAAAAATTACAAAAAAAGAAAATATAAAATATAAATGAACCTATGAAGATTTTAAGGAAAAGAATCATTTTATTTTTTTATTTTTTATTTCTATATATTTTTTTATGTTTAAAAATGAATTAAGATGAATTTAATGTATTAAATGTTTTTTTTTATCCATAAGTGACTTTTGAAGCAATTGCTAATGATATTATTAGTGTTAGCAGTACTAGTAATGTTGATAAAGGTACTAGTGGTGGTGGCAGTCTCTAATGTTGATAAAGGCCTCTAGTGGTGATGATTATCTTTTAAAAAATTTAAGAAATTAAATTTTTTTTTTTCAAAATAAGTTAAACTATCTCTTAAATTTAAAAGTACAAATGTTTAAAATGTATACAAAACAATCTTGTTTTTTAAACAAAAAAAAAAAAAACAAGCTAAACAAGAAATAGGGATTTATTTGGGAACATTTTTATTTGGTACCTTTTTTTCAAAACCTTATTTTTTTTCTTATAAATCGATCACATTTCTATTTAGCTATAATTACTAGATAATATTTTCTTTCAAATATATTTATTATGTTGTCATAACTAATAAAAGTTAATCTTAGTTTTTTTTTTCCAAAAAGAGAAATAAAATATAAATCATGAAAAAAATTAAAATAAAATTTATGTATAATCAGAAAACAATGCTACAAATGCTTTTATAAATAATCAATTTTCAGCCGACAATTTCTTGTGACTCTGTTGAGGACAAGTTCTTCTCACCTTCAATGATTAGATGGATTTGTGTCAAAAATCGGTAGTGTGCCCATGCCCTTCATGAACCAAGTTTTCATTCTTCCGTTGACATACTTTACTCATTTCTATCTTAAGCAGGTATAGTCAACTTCTCCTGGATTCTGGAGTCGTTGTTTAGACACCTAAACGGAGAGGTTCTGGGATCCTTCATCTCCTAAGATTAAGGTGGAACCCCAAAAGGTGTTAGCCTAGAAGCAGATATGTCAAAGCGAGTTCGGTGCAAAGTCCACCCTTCCCCTTCAATGGGGATTGGGTCCTTTGCTTTTCCTTCTTCCTCCCCCGTGGCTAATTTGTTTTTAACAAATTGCACCAACTTTTAGCTTTCGAAGCCTTTTTCTAATAGTAACAAAAAAATTATAGCCCAATATAATTTCAAAACTTTATAACATAAATAAGACGTGTTCAGATGATGTTTGTTGCACGAGTCTTTTCTTTCTATCCTTAGTATAAGGGAAGGAAGCATAGGATGATACTTATGTTTTGAATCCCCTCTATAAAAGATGTCTGCGGCAAAGTTAATTTTATCCTTTGCTACTGAAATGGACTTGGTCGTCAACAAGGGCGAGCTGCCTGACGTGATTTACCTTAAAATTATATATTTTTAGCGCATATTTTATGATCATTTTATGTATATTTTTAGTTATATTGCACTTTGAAGGAATATATTTAGTATATTCTGGTTTAAGGTACATGGAATGAATATTTGGAGGAAATGAGAGAAAAATGAGTAAAAAAGGTGCAAAATGGTAAGGAGTCATAGCATCGTCCCTTGCGCTATATCGTCACAGACGCGAGTAACGAGCGCTATACCACCCAGACTCGCACTATAACACGAATAACTACACTTCTAGAAGATTCATTCAATTTGGCTGAATTTTGAAGGGGTGTTTGAAGTAACCCTTAGTTATTTTCAGAGATCTATTAATATGGACAAAATTGGATGGAAGAGAGGACTTTTGGACAACATTTAAAGTCCCACTTTAGTGTTTAAGAGTTTGTTTTAGTGTGTTATGTGTTGTAATAATAAGAGTTTGGAGATTTCTTCAAGGAGATTCCAAAATTATTGTTGGGGAGAAGACATAAGCTTTGTATTTGTGTTTAAGTTTTTTGTTTCTAAGACTTGGATTTCAATACAAATTTGGTGCTTCTGTTATATTCTCCATAAATTCCGAGTAGTTCCTTTTTTTATCCTTGCTCTTGGGAATTAATCATGTGGGATGAGAATGATTTAAAGATTTCTATTTTAGTTTTAAAATTTGTGGTGACATTTTCACCAATTCTTCATTGACTTTACAAATTGGCCACTTGTGAGGTTAAAATCCGTTGACAAACATAAAGACGCGAGAGAGCTATGATTTCACCCAACTAGTGAGTGTCACACTTCATTCTAACCTAAGGAGGACTACAACTATATAGGGAGATAAGTTTGGATGGCCGTAGAATTGATATTTCAAGAGTGACAGACTAGATTCTTTTTCTAACTTGATTTAGAGTTTGGATCGTAAGGTTTCCTGGTAGGTCCTATAGAGAGGACACAGTGGATAATCTGGAGGTGAGAGGTCAGAATCTATTCATCACTACTATACAAGCTGGTGAAAAACTCTAAATTAGCCAAAGTTCTTTGCTAGCACTGGGAGAGGGTGAAGAATAGAAATGCTTTTATTTGTCACATTACATCATCTTATTTTTTACTCACTCAAATCATACATAGATTAATATCTCATCGCAAGGGGAAAGATTTTTACATATTATTTAGACTGGTAAGAATTACTTTTATTAAAATGTTAATTACTGTTGTTTTTATCTGCTTAAATTTAGTCTTAAGCATTGTTATCATTTTGTTTTCATGTAAATATGCAATTTAGATAGAATTTTCATTTGAGTATAGCAAGCCAATTTAAATAGTTTAACTACCCTCGTGGGATTGATACTGTGGTATTTAAGAAAAATCTTATATTACTTGAAACGATATGTATATTTGTGTAGTACCTCTAGTGTGAAGTTTTATTAATTATTTTTCATATCATTATATTTATTCACACAAGTCACTGAATATAATTTGGATCAAGATTTTGGCAATATTTTGGAGATTAAAAATATAAGTAATTGTGGGTCGGGTCAAGTTTTTGGCGCCGTTGTCGGGGATAGGTAACAAAAACTTTTTAAAATTTGGAAAGTAAACTTTTTGATTTGCAATTTTGTTTGAACTGTAGATTTTATTTTATTGAAAATTTTTAAACCCGAAAATTTAAAAAAAAATCAGAAAAACTAAAAATTTAAGAAAATTAAAAAAATTATTTCAAAAAACCTAAAAAACTATATATTAAAGTTTATTTTATTGTGTTATTTTAATTTCTGAATTTTATTATTTGTATGCATAGTTCGAGATTTACATGATTAGTGCCCTACGATTCTGATTTATAATGTGTTATAAGAAAAAAATTGAAAACAAGAAAGACTTCATAATTTTCAAGATATGATGAACACTTCCCAAAATAAAATTGAAATTCAAATTAGTGAAAATGAACATCATAATTTACAAAAAACGTTTAAGGGATTATGCAAACCCTACGACCGCTGAAATACACTTAAGTATTCAAACTTCTGTTGTAGCGGCCAACTCATTTGGACCTAAATCTGTAATCATACAAAATGATACTGAATAATCAGTTTGGGGGAACGCCAAATGAAGATACAAATTTACATCTTGCAAGTTTTTTAGAGTTGTGTGCTACATTTAAATATGATGGTGTATCAAATGATACCGTCAGACTTAGACTTTTTTCTTTTTCATTAAAGGATAAAGCTAAGATATGGTTAAATTCATTAACACATAGATCTATTAAATCTTGGGGAGATTTAGCACAAAAATTCATGGTTAAGTATTTTCCACCTTTAAAAACATCTTAACTCAGAAATCATAATACTTTTTCTACTCAGTATGAAGGGGGAGTCAATTTATGAAGCTTGGGAAAGATTTAAGGAACTCCTTAGAAAGTGTCCACGTCATGCTTTACCAGACCGGTTAATTGTTCAAAATTTTTATAATGGGATACCTTTGTTTTATCATAGATGCTGCTACTGGATGTTAAATAATGTCTAAATCATTTGATGAAGCTTATGATTTAATTGAAGAAATGACTGCAAATACTTTTCAATGGACTTCTAAAATGGTAAATCCTAAGAAAGTAGCCAGTATTCATGATAATTATGCTATTTCAATGGTTACTTCACAAGTTGCTCCATTACTTAAGAAAATTAGACCAAATTGGAGTGAATTTTACTCAAACACCTCAATTGATTGAAGAAAATTCATTATCTTAAATGCTTGATTCTCAAACTTCATTAGAAACTATATATACTATTAATAGACCCAATAACCCATATTCCATCTATTAAAACCTAGGTTGGAAAAACTATCCAAACTTTAATTGGAATAACAATTCTAGTGGTGGAAGTTAACAAAGGGGCAACAATGAAGTAAACTCATTGGGAAACTAGAACAATCAGGGTAATTCTAACTTTAGACCTACTCATCCTTTTGGATTTAACAATAATCAACAAGTTAAGGAGCAGAAGTTCTCTTTAGAAAAAGTGGTGTTATAAATGGGCAATCAATTACAGAGTCAGAGTGCTATTAAAAGAAATATAGAGAATCAACTGAGACAAATTGCTAACACACTTAGAAAAAGAACTTAGGAAGTACTTTCTAGTAATGTTGAGATTTATCCTAAATATAATTGTAAAGGGCAAGAGCAAGTTAAAGTTGTCCAATTAAAAAGTGAGAAGGAATTGAGTGCTGCTGGTCAACAAGTAATCGAAGTAGAGGGATGTTGACATTACTTTTGGTTGAGGTCTAGTTTTCCTCTTTAGTAGCCTAGGGTCTAGTCATAAGTCTTTCCTATTGACTATTCCTAGAAAAGTAGAAAAGAAACCCTCACTATTAGAAATTCTAAACTCCTCTTATTCAATTTGAAGCTCTACATATTGGTCCTAACCTCTAGCACTTAGTAGGTGGGGTCAATATGGGAGAGCTCAAGGTGAGTTCCCACAGGACTGCTTTCTCTTAGGGTTGACTATGGGTGTTGGTCTAGAGCTAAGGCACTCACTACAATCACCTAACTCATAATCACTCAATACCTTAAACCTAAAATTCTATGACTTTGATCCCTTGATCCTTTAGGAGACTTGGTCCTCTAAACCTACTAACCCTAGGCTGGGGTTTAGCTAAGATCAGTACATAGAGGACCCAAATGGGGTTCCCATTGGTCCATTACTCATTTATGGTGGTTGGCACCACAATTCTACAAAAAATACTCAACTTGGTCATTTGCTCCAAAATTTCCCAAATTATCTAAGTACCCTTGAAACCCTAAATTTGACCAAAATTCTCAAATTTACCCAAAATACCCAAATTTGTTCAAAAATCATTTCAAACATTCTGAAAACATCCAAATTACCCAAAATCACCAAAAAATTGCCAAATTACCAAAATGCCCCTCCTTGGCCCAAAATTTCAAAAATTTCAAAAAATCCCAAAAATTCTCAAAACCTTTCAAATATTCCCATTTTCATTTTTCTCAACGACTACATGACCCAATTTGACCATTTTGACCAAAACCCCTAAATTGTCTTTAAAGGCCCAATTTTCCCCAAGTTCAACTCTAAACTCAAATTCACCTTCCATATGACCAATATAAACCAAATCCAGGCTCAATTAACCCATTCTTTGAGCCCAATTTTAATCCAAATCAAACCCCCAATTTTGGCCATATGACTTAATGTCACCAAATTGAACCTATAGCCTACTAAATTTGCCACAATTTATGTTTAAAACTCTTCATAACACTCCTACACATCAAACTTGGCCTTCAATTTGCCTTGATGAAGCCCTAATTTCATTTAATTTTGACCCAAGTCCAAAAGCCCCCTACCTCAAAATTCCACCCAATTGATTGCCTTAACCCCAAAATTGGCACCCAATCTATGTTGAATACTATTCATCACATTCCTATTGACTATTTTCAATAATCAATTTGGACTTAGCCCAAGCCTAGCCCAATCTAGACCCAAGTCTAGCCCAACATGCCCAAATTGACCAAAATCCAAAATTCCTTCAAATTGAGCCCTCAATTGAACTCAAAATTATTTCAAGTCTTCACAAAAAATTTTCATGACAATCATATACACAATGTTGATCAATTAATTGGGTTCAAGGTCATGGCTAGCCTAACCCAAACCCAAGCTTTGGCCATTTGCACCCTCATGGACCCCTTCACCAAAAATTAACCTAGCCATGTCAAATTGGACAACCAAAGATCACCACAGCCACTAAGCCCTTCCTTTGGACCAGGCTAAACCTTACAGAACTCACCAAACCAAGCTATGGACCAATGGGTCCCTAAATTAAGGAATTTATGCCCATATTTGGGTCTTAAGCCAAACTCCTCACCATTATGACTAACCCTTGGGGGTATGTGATAATTGAACCTCCCCCTAGCTCACCTGACCTCTTGGCCAACTCCCCTGTTCTTGCCCCTCATACAGAGCCCCTAGCATAGCTTTAGACCAACACCTGAAATTGAGCTTGGTCAAATTCATACATAGACCTTTCACCACAACAAGTGGCTCAATATCTAGCCTCCTTGGACCTCCTTGAATGTGTCAAGCACCTCTGATTGAAGCTTCCCTTCTCGGAGAAAAGGTATTGAACTTCCCCTCTTCCAGAGCCTATTTTGATTCTCCATTTGATTAGGGTTAGTTTCATGGCATGTTTACCATATGGATATGTTTTACTAGTCACGACAAGCATTTGAAAACAAATTTCACTTGATTTGTTTAAGAAATGAGTGAAATATCAAGGTTTGAAAATGAACGGTTCTCGGGCTAGGGCATCGGGGATGATGACCACGCGCCATTGGATCGCGCGTGTATCGCACGAACGACTCTGATCGCGCCGGATGGAGAGATAGAATGAAAAGGCGAGACGTGTGGCTGCTGGCATGGAAGACATCGTTAAAAGGGTGCGTGCCGCGTGGAGCTTCAGAGCCGCCATAGGTTGACGTGGCACTGCATCACTAGAGTAGAAAAATTGGGCATTTTCTGATTTATTTAATTCCCTAAACTTTAAAAATTCATATCTTGGTACAGAAAAATCACAAAAATAAAATGAAAATACTCTCTTGCTCAGTAAACAGAGAAGAACAATATGAAAATGGTTTGAAGTTGATTTGAAGCTTATTTTATTTTTAATTAATTAAAAACTATTTTGAGTCTTTTGATTCTCCATGCATGTAGACATTTCACCATGACTTGAAATTTTCGCAAGTTGTTGCCTCTATCTTAGGGAACATTTTTTGATTTTTTTAAAGTCAAAGGAGATCTCTAGACAGAAATCCATATTTTTCAAATTTATGTATGTTATTTGCATAAATTAATCATAATAATTAGCATGTTGCTTAGAAAATTCCAAGAAAAATTTGAAAGGTTTCCCATGACTAGAAAACCCTTTGGAAAATGTTTCATGAGTCAAGTCATTAAAAATGCACTTAACTTTCATAAACCCTAAAACACAAAGAAAATTAATTTTTGTCAAATATAAACATCAAAATGACTTGATATTATCTCTCCACTATAATTTGAATTTTAGAGAACTCCTCATAAAAAAATTAAAAATATTTAGAGCTCATTTGAGAACTCAAAATGATTTTCTAAGTTAAATACCATTTTTTACACTAAAATGATTTTTAACAATTAAAATTTAACTCAAAAAATTATATAAATTAGTTTTTGGAGTTCTCTATGATTAGAGGGATTTTCAAAAAATAAATTTGTAATTAAAATAAAATTTTCATTTTTATGCCTTTCCTTAATATTTAAATAATTAAAAAGTGATAAAAATAACAAAAATAACAAAAATCATGGAAAATACTCTAAATTGTTGCCTCAGCACTTAGGAACAATTGGAATATTTTTCCTAATTTTCTAAGTGAAGATATTGAATTTTGAAGATTAAAATATTTTTTAAAGGTCAAAGCTATGTTTTCACTAAAATAATTCTAACAATTCAAAGAAAAATCCAAAAAAAATGTGAAATTGGTTTCTCTAGTTTCCTTGACCTTAGAAATATTTAATAAAAATAAAAAACTTAAGATTCCACTTTTAAAATATTTTATAGTTAGTAAATGCTCCAGAAATTAAAGTAATTCTTAAAATTCAAATATAATTAAATAAATCATGAAATTTCATCCCAATAGTTCTTTAGACTAAGTATACCTCTAGTAAAAAATTAAAGAGATTATGCTTTGCCTTGGTCAAGTTATGGATTTTTCTTTAAAAAATCTTATTTTTGCATAAAAATAAATATGTAAATTAAATTAAATTTTGAAACATAACATTCTCTCCTCTAATGTTTTAATTAACCCATGAGTAAAGTGGGATAAAAATTCCAAAGTCGTTTGAATTAAATTTGACAAATTATGAAGTGATAGAGCCTTAGGGGTAAAAGTGTAATTTTGGAAATTTGGCCTTAATTAACATTTAGGCTTAATCCAAGAAGGGGAAATGTGCAACCTTTGATCTTGATTAACATATTTGGATGAATGAAACACAGGGGATTAAGTGGTAGAAACCAATTTCTCTTTTATTAATTAAAGGATAAATTTGTAAATTCCTTAAATTATCAAACTTTGGGGGTCTATGAAATTAAATAATCCTAGACTCAGGGGTATGGCTTTGGGTGTTAATAACTCACCAGTTTAATACCCTTATTTAATAATTCAAATGACTTTTAAAAAATTTTGATAATGAATCATCATCACCTAAAAATTCAATCTTTTTAAAAATAATAATAACTAAGATATCTAACAAAATCTTAAGGGCTTAGTAGTGACCTAAGATAAATCAAATCTGATTAAATGAGGATTAGAAAAGTAAAATATAATTGAAATTTAACACCTTTTAAACACTACAAGCTCATATTAAAAAGTTGGCTAAGTGCCTTGATATCATTAACTTGCCCCTTTAAACGGTCTTCACCTACATAATCCTCAAATTAAATTATAAGTGATAAATAACCTACTCTTAGGGATAATTAAAAACATCAATGTTCATTGAGCATTAAAGGTATTTATAGGAAGAGTTATTAAGCAACATAATAAGTTTAAATGAGGTCAAGACTTTTCACGAGGCAGTGAGAGGGAAGCATGGACCTGCTTCTTTCTCCAAAGCAATTAGATACCTCGGAGGTCTACTAAACATAATATGTTTTGCTTGACAAAATAATTCTTAACTAAGTCAATAGCGATACATCAAGATATGACCTAGGGTTGGGTAGTGATCCCGACTTAATGCTTATGCACAGTATAGCAATAATTTCGATGGATATTTTTCACTTATATTTCCTTATTTTGCAACAAAACCAAAAACTTGATCCTGAAGAAAATTAAGAATTAAAATTTTTAATTTATATATATTTATATTGGGATACTAGGCAAGTATACATATTGTAATCAAGTAATATAAGAATTTTTGATTAAGACCTGAATATCGAACCCAAAGGGAAGATTATGCAATATGCACTTTTTAGAATGTTTTTTAATTTTTAAAAAGAAAACTACTTAAACTAAAAAAATTTTTTGCAGGAATTTAAAATTTAAATATTTTTGGTATTTTTGATATTTTAACAAAACAATAACAACTTAAGAAGATAACTAAAGTTTTTGTAGAAAAAAAGTACTTAATATGAAAATATCTTTCTTCTTATCATGAATCAGTAATAAGTATAGGAATTTTGTTGTAAGAGTATGCAAATTGTGAACAATAATATTCTTTACCCTTACTAGAGATGGTATAAAGAACATTGGCTAATTTAAAGTTTGAATAGTTCTGAAGACCGACTAGGTAGTGAAGATACCAAAAGTAGTCTAAAATAAAAAGATAAAAACTTATCTCAAGTCCTTCACCAAACTCTCGAAGTTCCTTTAAATCTCTTCTCTTTTACATTCACTCAAAGCAAAATAACAAAAAGGATAAATTAAATAAAAAGTGATTCCTGAAAATCTCTCTAACTCCCTCAGAAAAGAACTTTCAAAACTTGTTCTAAGTCCTCTCTTCTTTCTTTTATAGTTTTCCAAGAGGTTCCTTGGGATCTCTTCAAAATATGTATTTATTTGATGTATTTGCCCAAGAGACGCATCCTTTCAGGATAATTTTCGTCCATGGTGGTTATAACCACCTATTAAGCCAATGAGTGCCTCAAAACCCTCTTTGAAATTCGTCAAAACCAATCTTACTCGTCTAGTAAGTGCCACTGGCACTTAAGCACGGGGTCTCGGTGCTTAGGTGTGAACTTCTCTGCTTAACCGGTGCTTAAGCGTCGGATTTGGTATTTAGGCGCCAAAACCCTTTTACATAATTTTAACCTTTTTTGCTCCAAATTTGATCATTTTTCACTCCTTTAAGCATTTTTACCATTTTTACTTGTATCTACAAGAAGAACATAAAATTATGTTCCATTAAATCATAATATCTCAAAAATAAGTATAAAAATATGTCTTAAAACACTATATATTTTAGCTGTATCAAAATCCTCCAAACTTAAAATGTTACTTGTCCTCAAACNCTCAATCATATGAACTACATTCTCATTCATACAACCTTATGTGATTCTTTTCAATTGTTGATTGAGACAATATCAACCCGGTTCTTACATGTTCTCATAACAAATTTTAACATCTGGATTGGCAAAATCAAGAACTAAAAGAAGTGCATGGATTTAAATCATCACAACTTCTTCCAACATTAAAGATACTCTCCTCAACTTCCATCCAAAACTTAATTACTTATCAATTTAAGAAGAAAGATAAATAAAACTACTCAGAATCCATGAAGAAAATAAAACCACACTTTAGTTTAAAAGAATAAATCATTATCAAACCAACAACAAGTCTCAATTAAAACTAAAAATAGTCTAAAACAAAACGATAAAAACTTATCTCAAGTCCTCCACCAAACTCTTAAAGTTCCTTTGAATCTCTTCTCGTTTACAATCACTCAAAAAAAATTAACAAAAAGGATAAAGTAAATAAAAAATGGTTCCTAAAAATCTCTCCAAACTAACTCCCAAGAGAAGAACTTTCAAAACTTGCCAATATTTTCAGGACTCACACTTTTTTGGACCTTTTCAAGACTCTTTTCTAAGTCCTCTCTTCTTTATTTTATAGTGTTCCAAGAGGTGCCTTAGGATCTCTTCAAAATATGTCTTGATTCGATGTATTTGCCCAAGTGACTCATCCTTTCATGATAATTTTCATCCATGGTGGTTACAACCACTTATTAAGCCAATGGGTGCCTCAAAAACCTCTTCAAAATTTGTGAAAACCAATTTTACTCATCTAGTAACTGCCACAGACGCTTAAGCGTGGGGTCTCGGCACTTAGGCGCAGCCTTCTCTGTTTAACCGACGCTTAAGCGCCAGATCTGGCGCTTAGGCGCCAAAACTTTTTTGGCGCAATTTTTAACCTTTTTGCTCCAATTTGATTCTTTTTCACTCCTTTAAGCCTTTTTTTCATTTTTAATTGTATCTGCATAACACACAAATATCTTCCATTAAAGCGCAATATCTCAAAAATAGGTATAAAAATGTGTCTAAAACATAATATAATTTAGGTGTATCAGTTTGCTTTTTCACTTCTTTGAGCATTTTTTCCATTTTTACTTGTATCTGTAAGAAAAACACAAAAATTCCTTCCATTAAAGCGCAATATCTCAAAAATAGGTATAAAAATGTGTCTAAAAATACTATATATTTTAGGTGTACCAAAATCCCCCAAACTTAAAATGTTATCCTCAAGTGACACTTCAATCTTCAAAAATCAAATATGTATGATATGTATATGAGTTTTTTTAGGAGTTGCTAAAATTTAGATTTAGAAATATAATAGTCCAATTTAGAAAAATAATTAGTAAATGAGACCAACTTAAAGTTTGAAAATTTTTAATGTTAAGAACTATAAAAACTTGAGTTCCTATCTAATTAAGAAATATTTTAAGTTCTCTAAATTTAGATTTTAGTTATTTTATCTTCTCTACTTAAAAATTTTTATTGCAAATAATTTTACTTACTATATTATATTTCTAAGCTTAAGATTTTATCAAGTCTTATACTTTAAAAAGAACAAATGTAGAACCAATTTTTTATTAGGCACTAATCCTCAAGATTCTCCTTCCTTACATTTCTTTTCTTTTTCTTTTCTTTTTCTTTTCTTTTCTTCTTCTTTTTCTTTTTATTTTTCTTTTTCTTTTTCTTTTTCTTTTTCTTTTCCTTTTCTTTTTTTCTTTTTCAGGAAAGGATTACTATATCTAGATAGGCCTTTAATGATTTTGAATTCCACTTCTCCTTTCCTAAAGTAAAGTCTTGATATAAAATTTTTACTTATAAATATAATAATAGTTTTGAAAATCATTTTAATAAAAAAAATGTAAGTATTAAAAATAAAAGTCTAAATTATCTAAATGTTTCAAAAAATACAATTTTTCTTACTAAAGATAGTCACTTATATTAATCATTTTCTATACTAACAATTTTTAACTTTAAGTTTTTCTTCGTTTCTTAAAATTTTAACTAAATTTTCTTACTCATTTCTAAAATCAAAATTTACTTTCCTAATACAACTTCATATACATAATCAATTTTTCTTTTAAAATTCAAATTCATTTGTAGTTCATTTGAGAACAAATAAAATTCAAGTTTTGACTTTAAAGATTTAAGCTAGCAAGATTTTTAACTTAAAAAAAAAAGAGATGCAATTAAGTTAAGTTCTAAACTAACCAATCCACAGTAATAAAAACAAAAACAGTTATTACCCCAAAATTTTAAAAACAAAATACTATCTAACACAACAATCACAACAACAATAGAACATAAAAATTCAAAGCACAACATAAAACATAATCCACAACACCACATAATTGCATCTGTAGTAGTACTAGATCACAGAGTCCATAACAAAACATAAACAAAATAATACATCAAACCAAATCAAGTCCAACGCATCATCTCTCAGCTCTACTCTTCTCCACTCTCATAATCACCACTATACCATTTTTCTTTAGTCTCATAGTCAGGATAATGAGGATATTGAGGAAATACTACTCCTAGGTCACCTCTAATCAGGCCCTCCAGAGATGGGTATAATTTCTCCTCAAAGTCACTTTTTCTCCTATTATACCTATTTGTATGCTCAACAAAATGTTCTAGAATTTGTACTTTATCAGCGGTAAAGTGGATATGAGTCATCATCTTCTGTAATAACAGGTCTTGAGTCTCAGTTGACTCACCTCGAGATGTAGAAGCACGTGAAGCAGATGGTCTTGATGAAGATGCAACAAACAACTCTAATCCATAGCTCCTTGAAAATCCTCCTCTCTAGCAAAAAATTGAATGCTCCAAATAAGTCTTCACATTCACTTTCGTAATGGGCTTCAAAGGCAACATAACTTCCTCCCAACTATCATACTTTACTCTAGCCTGCTCGCATAAGGAAAATATCAAGGAAGCAAATCCCATACCTGCAATAGTAACAACAGTAGCTAAATTGATGATAGTGTGATAGATCAAAGCCCCTATGTTAATGGGCTTTTCCTCCTGAATACAATAATTCAACGTCGCTCTCTCTCTCGTCACTTCACTAATATGATTTGTAGGAAAGCAGAAGAGTAGATAAAAAATAATGTCAAGCCTTTGATGGTGCATACAACTTTGACGTTAGAAAATTTATTCTCCTCTCATTTGTAATCTTCCAAAGTCCTCTTCCAACAGTCAAATAAGATATGATCTCGTCCAATTCCTCTTTAGTAGGATTATAATTTGCATAAAACATAAAGTCTTCGGTGGTAAATGGTAAAAAAAGTTGATTACCTCCGGAGTAATAGGTACAACCTTCACTCAAACCATAACTCGATCGTCCTCAGCCTCTAGGAGATTTACATAAAACTCCCTTACAATAGAAATTACTGTGACAACAGAGATACAATAGAACTGTTCCCACTATCGGCGGATTATCAGGCCTTCCACTTCTCCACCTGGACTCTTAAAACATCACTTCTGAATCAATTTTTGTGACTGTACAGTGTCACTATATTGATCCTGAGCTTTTAAACTGACAAATTTGCTCAAATCAAATGGGCTCTTTCCTTTGCTCCTTTTCATTCTTGGTGCCATCCTATAAATTTGATAAATTCCAAAACAAACTTTAAAAATCAAGCTTAAATCACTAACCTAACCTTCCAAAAGCACTAACTAAACTTCCTCAGCAATTTTCATAGATTTTTCTTCACTTTTCACCATGAATAGTAAATTTTTGAAATCTTCCAAATATGCTTAAAATTTATGGTGAAAATTCAAAATTTTTGCATAGAAGTAAAGCTCTTACCTCAAGGAACTTGAATCTAGCAAATCTCACTTGATTCCACCAAGAAATCTCCAAATTTCACTTGCCATAGCCCTCAAAATCGCAAACTCGAGTTGGGGAAGATGATAAGAGGCGTTAAAAATGGCATTTTTGGATCAAAAATTCACTTTTAACTGTTGGCAAACCGGTTTTTGTTAGTTGACAATTAAGCGCGGGTAAGTGGCGCTTAGGCGCCTGCCTCTCGGGTTAGCTTGCGCTTAAGCGTGAGACGTGGCTCTTAGGCGCCATTGCACAATTTTTAAAATTTTTAATTCTAAGTAAAATGCACTATTAGCCTAAGTAAACCACCCCTAAATGGTATCATAGCACTTAAATGACTATTTTTTACTTCCTATAACTCCCTTCTCTCTCAAAATTCTCCTTAATAATTAATTCAATTTGAGGCTAAAAATAACACAAATTTTCATAAAAACAAACATATATTAATTCACAAACAAGTACAAACACATTTAACACTTAGTTCTCTCTCCAAATAGTCTTGGATAAGAAAATTTTCCTAAGTACAAAACACAAGTACAAACACATTTAACACTTAGTTCTCTCTCCAAATAGTCTTGGATGAGAAAATTTTTCTAAGTATAAAACACTTAACACACATTTACAATAAACACATAAGTGACACAAACACTAAACACAAGACATAAACACTAACACAATTAAAAACATGACTCCAAACACATAATTCCTAGCACTTAACTTAATGCCACTCTTCATTAGAAGGAACAAATTATTGTCTCTCAGTAATCTCTCCAGGAATATAGAGTTGATATAACGGACGGTGGTGACGAACTCTAATACTATCATCTTTGATCTACTTTTGCTTAAGGAACATTGCCTTATCCACTTCCTCTACAAAACTGGTATGGCTGAATAGCATCTTAAGTTGCCACCCAATATGTTCTAGTGAGCATGCAATTCAAGCACCATAGTCTCTAATACAGATATAGTATTCTCCATCTGGTTGATCTTCTTCGATATCCCTTCAGTACTAACAGCTAACAAACCATTATACATCTCATGTGCACTTTGACTAATGAAATTCTTCCTCATGGCTTCTTCCTTCTTCTTTAAATCCATCTCCCATGAAGGCATTTTCTCTAAATCTCTCTCTTTCTTATACTTTTAAGGCTAAAAATAATCCGGGGTGAAATTCCTTCACAAACCCCTTCTATTTATAGGCCTAATTCCCCCTCATAACTTCTAGGCACGACTAGAAACTGCTAAGACACGTTTATTCCAACTAAATTATAGTTACACCTTCTAGAAATTGAAATTTGCACATGTGATTAAATTGTGTCGCTTAAGCGTCGGATCTGGAGCTTTAGTGCCAGATCTGGCACTTAAGCACTAGTGTACATTTTTGCACCAGTCAACTTAATGTCTAAATTCTTATTCTAACATGTTTAGGTCACTAAATAAAGTCTAAAAATCATTACTAGCACATAATAAACTCAAAAATAGTACCTTAAATTTCTTAATCAGACTCAAAATAACAATCAAAGCAAAAACACACTGACAATTATGGGTTGCCTCCCACAAAGTGCTTAATTTTAAGTCGTCAGCCGGACGTAACCAGTGCTCATTCTGGTTGACCCAACATATTCCATCATTATATTTATGTTGATCCCCTATATAATAAGCTTTCAGTCTATGTCCATTCACTTTAAAAATTTTCTCAGAATTAGGATCTTTAATATCCACAACTCTATAAGGATAAACTTTTATCACAACAAATGGGCCAATCCACATGGACTTAAGTTCACCTGAAAAATAATCTTAACCTTGCATTATATAGCAAAACTTGTTGCCCTGGCTGAAAATTTTTAGTAAGAATCTTTTAATCATGCCACATTTTCATTTTTTCTTTATAAATCTTAGCACTCTCATAAG
Source organism: Phalaenopsis hybrid cultivar (assembly GCA_002079205.1). Classification (NCBI taxonomy): domain Eukaryota; kingdom Viridiplantae; phylum Streptophyta; class Magnoliopsida; order Asparagales; family Orchidaceae; genus Phalaenopsis; species Phalaenopsis hybrid cultivar. The sequence continues at coordinate 597,922 of JXCR01096785.1, read as the reverse complement.
ATTCATTCCTTATCTCTTCAAGCTCATTTAATTGTAACAATCTTTTCTCACGAGCATCTTTTGAATTATATATGAACTCTTTAATAGCCCAATATGCTCTATGCTCAAGTTCAACTGGTAAGTGATAAGCTTTCCCAAATATTAGCCTATGTGGGGACATTCCTATAGGAGTTCTATATGCAGTCCTATAAGCCCACAAAGCATAGTCAAGTTTGACTGACCAATCCATTTTTGTTGGATTCATAGATTTTTCATAATTCTTTTAATTTCTTGATTGGATAATTCAGCCAAACCACTTGTCTGAGGATGATAAGCAGTAGCAATTCTATGATTTATATGATATTTCTTTAATAACTTCTTAATGATGGCTTTTCTGAAATGACTTCCCCCATCGGTAATGATAACTCCCAGCATCCCAAATCTACAAAATATGTTCATTTTCAAAAATTTTGCAACACTTTGAGCATCACATCAAGGTAAATCAAAAGCTTCTATCCATTTGGGTACATAGTCCACTGCTAACAAAATATATAAATTTCTGAAAGATGATATGAATGGTCACATGAAATCTAATCCCCAAACATCAAATATTTCAACTTCTAGAATATAATTGAGGGGCATCAAATTTCTTCTAGAAATATTGTCTACTCTTTGACATCTATTACAAGTTTTGATATAAGCATTAACATCTCTAAAAATTGTAGGCCAATAAAATCCAGATTGTAGAATTTTGTATGTTCTTTATCAACACCAATATGTCCCCTAAAATTAGAATTATGACATTTGTGGATAATTTCATAAGTTTCTTCTAATAATATACATCTTCGAATGATCAGATTCTTTTCTTGTTTATATAAATACGGGTCATCACAAAAATAAGTCTTAGCTTTAGAAATAAATTTCCTCATTTGCTGGTATGTCATTCCATAAGGTTTAAGTTCACTAACAATAAAGTTCACAATGTAGGCATACCACGAAACACACCACTCATTTACAATTGAATGATTTTTCATCTGAAAAATGTTCATTAATTTCTTTTTCAAAACAGAGTGGTTTTTCTAATTCAAACCTGGACAAATGATCAGCAATTTGATTTTCAGTTCCCTTCTAATCTACTATTTCAAAATCAAATTCTTGTAAAAGAAGAATCCATTTTATAAGTATCAGTTTAGTATCTTTTTTTTCATTAAATACTTAATAGCAGAATGATCTATATGCACTATATAATGAATTCCAATCAAATATAATCTAAATTTACCAAAGGCATATACTATTGCTTATAACTCCTTTTTAGTTGTTGTGTAATTAATTTGAGTTTCATTAAGAGTTTTACTAGCATAACAAGTAACTTTAAAAATTTTATCATATCTTTATCTNCTAAAATCAAATTTTACTTCCCTAATATAACTTCATATAAATAATCAATTTTTCTTTTAAAATTCAAATTCATTTGTAGCTCATTTGAGAACAAATTAAATTCAAGTTTTGAAAATGTTTTTAATCCCTCCTCCAAACTTAATTTTTTTTAACAAATTAAACAGTTCAGCATCACATAATTATATAGGNAATTAGTAAATGAGACCAACTTAAAGTTTGAAAATTTTTAATGTTAAGAACTATGAAAATATGAGTTCCTATGTAATTCATAAATATTGTAAGTACTCTAAATTTAGAATTTAGTTCTTTTATTTTCTCTACTTAAAAATTTTTATTAAAAATAATTTTACTTACCATGTTATATTTATAAGCTTAAGATTTTATCAAGTCTTATACTTTAAAAAGATTAAATGTAGAACCAATTTTTGATTAGACACTAATCCTCAAGCTTCTCCTACCTTAAATTTCTTTTCTTTTTCTTTTCTTTTCTTTTCTTTTTTTTTTCTTCTTCTTTTTCTTCTTCTTTTTCTTTTTTTTTTCTTTTTCAGGCAATGATTACTATATTTGGATAGGTCTTTAATGATTTTGAATTCCATCTCCCCTTTTCTAAANCTTCTAAACAGTGGGTATAAAAGCAAACAACACACTAACATGATAAAAGAAAAATACAAGGTAGTAGTTTCTAAATTTTAAAATTAAGAACTAAGCTAGCAAGATTTTTAACTTTTAAAAAAAAAGTCATGGAATTAATTTAAGTTCTAAACTAACCAATCTACAGTACTAAAAAGAAAAATATTTACTACCCTAAAATTTTAAAAACAAAGTACTATCTAACACAATAATCACAACAACAATAGAACATAAAAAATCAAAACACAACATAAAACATAGTCTACAACATCACATAACTGCATCTGTAGTAGTACTACATCACAGAGTCAATAACAAAACACAAACGTAATAATACATCAAACCAAATCAAGTCCAACACATCATCTCTCATCTCTACTACTCTCTACTCTCAGAATCGCCACTATACCCTTTTTCTTTAGGCTCATTGTCAGGATAATGAGGATATTGAGGAAATACTACTTCTGGGTCACCTCTAATCAGGCCCTCCAGAGCTGGGTATACTTTCTCCTCAAAGTCACTCTTTCTCCTATTATACCTATTTGTATGCTCAGCAAAAAGTTCTAGATTTTGAACTTTATCAGCGGTAAAGTGGATATGAGTCATCATCTTCTGTAATAACTGCTCTTGAGTCTTAGTTGACTAACCTCGAGATGTAGAAGCACGTGAAGCGGGTGGTCTTGCTGAAGATGCAGCAGAGGTAGATGCAGCAGACATCTATAATCTATAACTCCTGGAAAATCCTCCTCTCCAGCTAAAAATAGAATGCTCTCAATAAGTCTTCACATTCACTTTTGTAATGGGCTTTATAGGCAACAAAACTTCCTCCCAACTATCACACTTTACTCCAGCTTGCTCACATAAAGAAAATATCAAGGAAGCAAATCCCATACCTACAGTAGTAACAACAACAGCTGAACTGATGATAGTGTGATAGATCAAAGCCCCTATGTTGATGGGTTTTCCCTCTTGAATACAATAATTCAACGTTGCTCTCTCTCTCTGGTCACTTCACTAAGATGATTTGTAGGAAGAAAATGAGCAGATATAAAATAGTGCCAAGCCTTTGATGGTGCACACAACTTTGACATTAGAAAATTTGCTCTCCTCTCATTTGTAATCTTCAAAAGTCCTCTTCCAACAATCAAATAAGACATGATCTCATCCAATTCCACTTCTGTAGGACTATAATTTGCATAAAAACACAAAGTCTCCAGTGGTGATTGGTAAAAAAAGTTGATTACCTCTGGAGTAAAAGGTACCAAATTCCCTCGAACCATAACTCGATCGTCTTTAGCCTCTGAGAGATTTGCATAAAACTCCCTTACAATAAAAATTACAGCGACAACAGAGAAACAAAAGAACTGTTCCCACTATCGGCAGACTATCAGGTCTTCTACTTCTCCACTTGGACTTTTAAAAAATTGCTCCTGAATCAATTTTCGTGACTTTAGAGCGTCACTATATCGATCCTGAGCTTTTTAATTGACAAATTTGCTCGAATCAAATGGGCTCTTTCCTTAGCTCCTTTCCTTTCTTGGTGTCATTCTACAAATTTGATAAATTCCAAAAATAACTTTAAAAATCATGTTTAAATCACTAAACTAAACTTCCCAAGCAATTTCCATAGATTTTTCTTCACTTTTCACCATGAATAGTAAATTTTTGAAATCTTCCAAATGTGCTTAAAATACATGGTGAAAATCCAAAAAGCTCTTACCTCAAGAAACTTGGATCTAGCAAATCTCACTTGATTCCACCAAGAAATCTCCGAATTACACTTGCTTTAGCCCTCAAAATCACAAACTTAGATTGGGGAAGATGATAGGAGGCATTAAAAATGGCATTTTAGGACCAAAATTTCACTTTTAATCTTTCACAAACTGGTTTTCATGAACAGGCGCTTAAGCGTAGGTAAGTGGCGCTTAGGCGTCTGCCTCTCGGTTTGGCTCGTGCTTAAGCACGTGATGTGGCGCTTAGGCGCAAGTGCACAAATTTTGAAATTTTTAATTGTAAGTAAAATGCACTATTAGGCTATGTAAACCGCCCCTAAATGGTCTCATAGCACTTAAATGACTATTTTTACTTCTTATAACTCACTTCTCTCTCAAAATTCTCCATAATAATTAATTCAATTAAAGGCTAAAAATAACATAAATTTTCACAAAAAACAAACTTATATTAATTCACAAACAAGTGAAAACACATTTAAAACTTAGTTCTCTCTCCAAATAGTCTTGGATGAGAAAATTTTCCTAAGTAGACATTTAACACTTAGTTCTTCTCTCCAAATAGTCTTGGATGAGAAAATTTTCCTAAGTATAAAACACTTAACACACAACACTTAGTTCTCTCTCCAAATAGTCTTGAATGAGAAAATTTTCCTAAGTACAAAACACTTATCACACATTTACAATAAAACACATAAGTGACCACAAACACTAAACACAAGACATAACACTAACACAGCTTAAAAACATGACTCCAAACACACAATTCCTAACACTTAACTTAATGCCACTCTTCATTATAAGGAACAAATTCTTGTCTCTCAGCAGTCTCTCCAGAAATATAGAGTTGATAAAATGGATGGTGGTAACGAGCTCTAATACTATCATCTTCGATCCACTTTGGCTTAAGGAACATCGCCTTATCCTCTTCCTCTACATAACTAGTATAGTTGAATTGCATCTTAAGCTGCCATGCAATATGTTCTAGATGAGCATGCAATTCAAGCACCTTAGTCTCTAATACATATATAGTATTCTCCATCTGATTGATCTTCTCTGATATCCCTTCAATACTAATGGCTAAGAAACCTTTATACATCTCCTGTGCACTTTGACTAATGAACTTCTTTTCCTTGGCTTCTTCCTTCTTCTTCAAATCCATCTCCCATGAAGACATTTTCTTTAAATCTCTCTCTTTATTAGACTTTTAGAGCTAAAAATAATCTGGGGTGAAATTCCTTCACAAACTCCTATTTATATGCGTAATTCCCCCTTATAACTTCTAGGCATGACTAGAAACTGCCAAGACACGTTTATTCCAACTAAATTGTAGTTACACCTTCTAGAAATCAAAATTTGCATATGTGATTAAATTGCTGCGCTTAAGCGTCGGATCTGGGTTGCCTCCCCTTGGTTTTACGTCGTTATCCTAACGTAACCAGTACTCATTCTGGTTGTCCCAACATCATTCCATCATTATATTTATGTTGATCCCCTATATAATAAGGTTTCAGTCTATGTCCATTCACTTTAAAAATTTCCTCAGAATTAGGATCTTTAATATCCATAGCTCCACAAGGGTAAACTTTTATCACATCAAATGGGCCCATCCACCTGGACTTAAGTTTGCCTGGAAATAATCTTAACCTTGCATCATATGGCAAAACTTGTTGCCCTGGCTGAAAATTTTTAGTATCTTTCAATCATGCCACATTTTCATCTTTTCTTTATAAATCTTAGCACTCTCATAACATTAATTCCTTATCTCTTCAAGCTCATTTAATTGTAACAATCTATTCTCACCAGCATTTAAATTATAATTGAATTAAATTATAATTGATCTCTTTAATAGCCCAATATGCTTTATGCTCAAGTTTAACTGGTAAGTGGTTTCCCAAATATTAGCCTATATGGGGACATTCCTATAGGAGTTCTATATGCAGTCCTATAAGTCCACAAAGCATAGTCAAGTTTGACTGACCAATCCATTTTTGTTGGATTCACAGATTTTTCGACAATTCTTTTAATTTCCCGATTGGATAATTCAGCCAAATCACTTGTCTGAGGATGATAAGCAGTAACAATTCTATGATTTATATGATATTTCTTTAATAAATTCTCCATAATGGAATTTTTAAAATGACTTCCCCCATCACTAATGATAGCCCTCGGCATCCCAAATCTACAAAATATGTTCATTTTAAAAAAATTTTGCAAGACTTTGAGCATCACATTGAGGTAAAGCAACAACTTCTATCCATTTGGATACATAATCCACTACTAACAGAATATATAAATTTTCGAAAGATGTTATAAATGGTCCCATTAAATCTAATCCTCAAACATCAAATAACTCAACTTCTAACATATAATTGAGGGGCATCTCATTTCTTCTAAAAATATTGCAACTCTTTGATCTTTATCATATATAAGCATTAACATCTCTAAAAATTGTAGGCCAATAAAATCCAGATTGTAGAATTTTGTAAGTTATTTTATCAACACCAAAATGTCCCCCAAAATCAGAATTATGATGCTTTTAGATAATTTCATAAGTTTCTTCTAATGGTACAACATCTTCGAATGATCAGATCCTTTCCTTGTTTATATAAATATGGGTCATCCAAAAAATAAGGCTTAGCTTCAGAAATAAATTTCTTTAATATAAATATGGGTCATCCCAAAAATAAGTCTTAGCTTCAGAAATAAATTTCCTCATTTGTTAAAGTCTTAGCTTCAAAAATAAATTTCCTCATTTGTTGGTATGTCATTCCATAGGGTTTAAGACCACTAACTATATAGTTCACAATGTCGACAAACCATGAAACACGCCACTCATTTACAGTGAACAATTTTTCATCTGGAAATTTTCATTAATTTCTTTTTCAAAACAGAGTAGTTTTTCTAATTCAAACCTGGACAAATGATCAGTAATTTGATTTCAGTTCCCTTTCGTTCTACTATTTCAAAATCAAATTCATGTAAAAGAAGAATCCATCTTATATGTTTCAGTTTAGTATCCTTCTTTTTCATTAAGTACTTAATAGCAAAATGATTTGTATACACTATACAATGAGTTCCAATCAAATATGATCTAAATTTATCAAAGGCATATACTATTACTAATAACTTTTTTCAGTTGTTGTACCAATCAAATATGATCTAAATTTATCAAAGGCATATACTATTGCTAATAACTCTTTTTCAATTGTTGTATAATTAATTTAAGTTTCATTAAGAGTTTTACTAGCATAGTAAATAACTTTGAAAATTTTATCATATCTTTGTCCTAAAACAGCTCCAATAGCATAATCACTTCCATCACACATAAGTTCAAAAGGTTTTTCCCAATTTGGTGAAACTATAATTGGTGTAGTGATTAATTTTTCTTTTAATAGTTTAAAAGCTTTTAGGCATTCCTCATCAAAATTGAAAAGTGCATCTTTCTCCAGTAAATGACATAAAGGCTTAGCAATCTTCGAAAAGTCCTTAATATATCACATGTAGAATCCAACATGTCATAAAACACTATTAATTTTCCCTACATTTTTGTTGGATAAGGTAAATTAGCGATCACTTGAATTTTAGTAGGATCTACTTCCATACCATTTTTTGATATTTGAGGTAAATTAGCGATCACTTGAATTTTAGCAGGATCTACTTCCATACCATTTTTTGATATTTGATGACCAAATAGAATTCCTCCCGCTACCATAAATTGACATTTTTCTCAGTTAAGGACTAAATTTATTTCTTCACTGCGCTTAAGAACTTTAAAAAAATGTTCTAAACATGAGTCAAATGAAGTTCCAAACACTTAAAATTCATCCATAAAGACTTCAATCCCTTTTTCAATTAAATCACAAAAAATTGCCATCATACATCTTTGAAATGTAACAGGTGCATTACAAAAACTAAAGGGCATTCTGCTAAAAGCAAAAATACCATAAGAACTGATAAAAGTTGGTTTCTCTTGATCCTCAGGAGATATTTGAATTTGGTGATAACCCGGTATATCCATCTAGAAAATAAAAGTATTTATGCCTAGCTAGTCTATCCAACATTTGATCTAGAAAGGGTAGTAGAAAATAATCTTTCCTAGTGGCAATATTTAATTTTCTATAATCAATGCATATTTGCCACCCTATAACATGTCTAGTAGGTATTAACTTATTATGCTCATTCACAGAGACAGTTACTCCTCCTTTCTTAGGAACACAGTGAATTGGACTAACCCATGCATTATCTGAAATAGGGTAGATAATTCTAGCATCTAAACACTTTAAAATTTCTTTCTTAACAACCTCTTTCATAACAGGATTTAATCACCTTTTTGGATCAGCCCTGGGTTTGCAGTTTTCTTCCAGATTAATTCTATACATAGAAGGTTTAACTGCCAATTAGTTTGAAAAAAAGTGTCAAGGCAGCTTTTAAACATGTCTAGGAGTTATTGGAAGGATTTAGGCTTTCAGATTGTGAAGAAATTTCATCCCAAATCATTTCTAGTCCTAAGAGTCTTAAGAGAAAGTTATATTAAAATGTCTTCATGGGAGAAAGATTTGAAGAAAAAGGAAGAAATCATGAGGAAAATGTTCATTAGTCAAAGTGCACAAAAGATGTATAACAGTTTCTTAGCCGTTAGTATTGAAGGGATATCAACAAAGATAAACAAAATTGAAAATACTATGGCTTTATTGGAGACCAAAGTACTTGAGTTGCATGCACATCTAGAGTGTTTAGCCACACAAGTTTATTGAATATGCAATTTAGCCACACAAGTTATATAGAGGAAGCAGACTAGGCGATGTTCATAAAGCAAAAGTGTATTGAAGAGGATAGTATCAGAACTCGTCACTACCGTCCGTTTTATCAACTCTATATTCCTGGAGAGACTAATGAAAGATAGGAATTTATTGTTCCTTTGAATGAAGAATGGAATTAAGTTTAGTGTTAGAATTTGTGTGTTAGAAGTTGTTGTTTTCAAGTGGTTTTGTGTTTAAGTCGTATTTTTAGTATTTATGACTTCTTATATGTGTTTAATTGTGAAATAATTGTTATGTATTTGTATTTAGGAAAATTTTCTCATTTAAGACTATTTGGAGTGAGAATTAAGTGTTTAAAGGTATTTATACTTGTTTGTTAATTAACATAAGTTTGTTTGTGTGAAAATTTATGTTATTTTTAGCCTCAATTTAAAATAGTTATTATAGAGAATTTTGAGAGAGAGGGGAGTTATAACAAGTTGAAAATAGTCATTTAAGTGCTATGAGACCATTTAGAGGTGGTTTACTTAGGCAAATAGTGCATTTTAGTTTAATTTATAAATTTTGAAAATTGTGCATTTGCGTCTAAGCCCCACATCTCGTGCTTAAGGGCGAGCCAACCCGAGAGGCAGGTTCCTAAGCTCCATTTACCTGGGCTTAAGTGTCGTTTCACAAAAGCCATTTCACGAATAGTTAAAAGTGAAATTTCAGCCCGAAAATCACCATTTTTAACACCACTGTCTCCTTCAACCTCTCGAGTTCACAGTTTTTGAGGGCTATGGAACATCTAAAGTGAAGATTTCTTGGTGTAATTAAGTGAAATTTTCTAGATCCAAGTTCCTTGAGGTAAGAGTTTTACTTCTATGCAAAAATTTTGGATGTTCACTCTATGTATTTTGAGCACATTTGGAGAAATTAAAAAATTCACTATTCATGGTGAAAAATGAGAGAAAGAAATATATGGAAATTGCATGGAAAGTGTAGTTTATGCTTTAGAAGTTTACTTTAGTAATTTAGACTTGATTTTTGAAGTTATTTTTGGAATTACACCAAGAATGAAGAGGAGCATAGGAAAGAGCCCTTTTGATTCGAGTAAATTGGTTAGTTTGAACACTTAGGATCGGTACGGTGATGCATTGCAATCACAGAAACTAATATAGAAGCAATGTTTTAGGAATCCAAGTGGAGACGTAGAGGATTTGATCGTTCTCCGATAGTGGGAACAATTCTGTTGTTTCTCTATTGTGGAGGTTATTTCTGTTGTTAGGGAGTTCAATGCAAACCTCCCTAACCTCCCTGAGGCTGAAGAAAATAAAGTCATGGTTTGAGGAAAGTTGGTACCTTTTTCACCGGAGGTAATCAACTTATTTTATCATATATTATCTGATACGTTATGTTTTAATGCAAATTATAGTTCGACTAAAGTGGAGTTAGATGAGATTATTTCTTACTTGCTGTTGGAAGAGGACTTTGAAAAATCTTTAATGAGAGGAGAGTCAACTTCCTAACTTCAAATTTATGTGCACTTCAAAGGCCTGACACTATTTTATTTCTGCTCGTCTGCTACCAACAAATCATCTCAGTGAAGTGAGCAAAGAGAGAGTGACTTTAAATTATTATATCCAGGAAGGAAAGTTCATCAACATAGGATCTTTAATTTATCTTACTATCATCAGTTCTGTCACTGTCGTTACTACTACAGGTCTGGCATTTGCTTCCTGATCTTTTCTTTGTGTGAGCAGACTGGAGTTAAATATGATAGCTGGGAGGAAGTGTTGTTACCTCTAAAGCCCATCACTAAGGGAATGTGAAGACTTATTCTGAGCATTCTATTTTTGGCTGGAGAGGAGGATTTTTTAGGAGTTATGTAATGGAGACATCTGCTACTTCTACATCTAAACCATCTTCCTCAAGTGCTTCTACATCTAGAGGTGAGTTTAGTGAGACCCAAGATCAATTATTGCAGAGGATGATGGATCAAATTAATTTTACCGCTGATAAAGTTTAGAATTTAAAGTGTTTTGCAGAGCATACTGATAGGTATGGTAGGAGAAAGAGTGATTATGAAGAGAAATTCCACTCATCTCTAGACAACCTAATTAGGGGTGACCCAGGAGTGCAACTTCCTCCATATCCTCTATATCCTGATTATGAGCCTACAGAAAAGTGGTATAGCGGTGATTCAGAAGATGAAGAGTAGAGTTGAGGGATTTTTTTGTTTGTAATATGTGTTAAACTATGTGCTTTGGACTTAAGATTTGTGAAGTGTTGTTTATTTTTATGTTGTGGACTATGGGGTGTGGTACTGCTACATTTGCATCTTTGTGATGATATGTACTATGTATTGTTTTTTGGACTTTTGTATTTTATTGTTATTGTGATGTTTGTGTTAGTTAGTAGTTTGTTTTAAAATTTTAGGGTAGTAACTATTGTGAGTTTTGTGATTTAGTTATTTTAGAACTTAACTTAATTCTATGTCATTTGAAAAGATGAAAATCTTGCTAACTTAGGTCTTAAATATTAAATTTCAAAAGCTACCCTATAATTTTCTTTTATCATGTTTGTGAGTTTATTTTTATGTTGAGACTGTGAAGTCAAGTTAGCGTGTTACTTTATTTTTATGTTTATAATTACTGTTTAGAAGTCTATGGAATCTTTACATGTTGAATTAAAATGAAAATATAAGAAAATTTGATCAAAACTAATTTTACTTCTATTTTTAGTTTTATACTTGTATCAATAGGGCATAAAAATTTGTGTTAGCAGTTATTTTAATTTTCATTCCTGCTTATATATATTTGATGCTAAATTGTTTAATCTGTTAAAAATTTAAGTTTTAGGGGGATGAAAAATATTTTTAAAACTTGAATTTTATTTGTTCTCAAATGAATTAAAACTGAATTTGATTTGAAAAGAAAAATTGAACATGTTTATGAAGTTATATTAGAGAAGTAAAATTTGATTTTAGAAATGAGTAAGAGAATTTAGTTGAAATTTTGAGTAATGAAAAAAATATTTTAAGTTAAAAGTTTTTAGTGTAGAAAATGATTAATATAAGTAACTATCTTTAGTAAGAAACATTGTATTTTTGAAAATTTTAGAAATTTAGACTTTTATTTTTAATACTTAAATTTCTTTTATTAAAAATAGTTTTGAAAGCTATTATTATATTATAAGTAAAAGTTTTTTATCAAGACTTTGCTTTAGGAAAGGAAAAGTAGAATTTAAAATTATTAAAAGCCTATCCAGATATAATAATCCTTGCCTAAAAAAATTAAATGAAAATGAAAAGAAAAAGAAAAAGAAAAAGAAAAAAAAGAAGAAGAAAA
>JXCR01096785.1:540020-585916 GCA_002079205.1 Phalaenopsis hybrid cultivar | reverse complement strand
TATATATATATATATATATATTCAAAAGATTTTAAATTCTTTACAAACCATATACTCATTGTAAAGGGGAATGATGTTTTCTTAAATATGAACTTTCTATCACATTATCTTAGTTTTAATTTTCGTAATTATGCTTTTGAAAGTTTAGCATTTAGTTTGGTTAAATTTGTCTTTCAACTGTATTTTAATTAGCATTAACTTGTTACTTAATATTCGAACTTAGCACTTTACTTTATTATATTTTTAAAATAGTACTTTACATTATCATCTTAGGAACTTATTTACAGTCATTTCCAACTTCCATGTGGGATCAATATCTAGGACACTATTAGAGCATTTTATTACTTGAGCGATACGTATACTTGCTTTATTTTTAAAAGGGGATTTTGGCAATTTAAAGATTATTAATACATAAAAAAATTTTAATTCAAGTTAGTTTGTTGGGATTAATTTGAATATTTGTTATAGTATTTTCCTTGTGTATTTGTAATATTGAAAAATATTTGCAAAACTAACACATTAAATCAACCCGTATCAAGTTTTTGGCGTTGTTGTCGGAGAAATAACGGAAAGTAGTAGTAAGTTATTTTATAATTTATAGTATTTTTATTTTTTTAAAAAAAGAGAGTGTTTGTAGTTTATTTTGAATACTTTCTTATTTAAGTGTGTTTTCTTATTTTGAAATTACTTGTTGTATTTGTTTGTGCGTAGGCTAAGATCTGAGTATTGAGCACCTTACGATTCTGAGTTAGAAAAAATTATTAGAAAATTTTAAAAACAACAAAAAGAGATAGACCATATTAGCAAAATGACTTGCAATTTAAATAATGCTGGAAAATAAAATGAACATCATTAGAGACCTTTAAGAGATTATGTTAATCCTATAGCAAATGAGATTCATTTAAGCATACAAAACCCTGTTGTAGCTGTCAATTCATTTGAGCTTAAATTTGCCATTATTTCAAATGGTTCAAAACAATTAGTTTGGGAGAACACCAACTGAAGTTCATAATTTACACATTGATATTATTCTAGAATTACGTGCTACCTTTAAATATGATGAACTATCAAATGATATCGTCAGACTTAGGCTTTTTCCATTTTCACGAAGGAATAAATCTAAGATGTGGTTAAACTCATTAGCACCTGGATTTATTAGAACTTGGGGAGATTTATCACAAAAATTTTTATCTAAATAATTCCACCTTCAAAAACTACTAAGCTCAGAAATGATATTACATTTTTTTTTTCAATTTGAAGGGAAATGAATTTATGAAGCCCGGGAAAGATTTAAAGACCTTTTTAAAAAGTGTCCACACCATGCGTTGCCAGATTGGTTAATAATTTAAACTTTTTATAATGGATTGGTTGGATCTCTTAGATTGATAATTGATACTGTTGCTGGTGGATCACTAATATCAAAACCATTCAATGAAACATATTCATTAATAAAAGAGACGACTACTAATAATTTTCAATGGGTAAATCCAAAAAAAGTAGCCAGTATTCATGTTTCTTATGCAATATCTATGTTAGCTTCACAAATAACTGCTAAATCGAAGAACAAATAAAATTCAACTTAGAAATCCAACTTATAAACCTTATTAGCCTCCATGATTAAATAATTTACAGAATAAGGAGAAAAAGTTGTCAATGGAAGAATTGATATTGCAAATGGGGAGTCAATTACAAAGTCAAGGAGCTGCAATTAGAAACGTGGAAAATCAATTGGGATGTATTGCTACCACACTTAGCAATAGTCCTCCAGGAACATTGCCTAGTAATGTTGAATTAATGCCTAAAGATCAGAACAAAGATCAAATTAAGGTTATTCAACATAGAATTGGAAAAGAATTAGAAAATAGAGTTAAAAAAGAAGTGGAAATTGAAGTTGAAAAATATGAGGTGGAAAATGAAAATTCTGGTGAAGATTTTTATTTTGAGTCAGAATGTCCAATTAAAGCAACAAAAACTACTGTAGAAAGACCACCACCTCCTTTTCCTCAAAGATTGAAGTAGAAAAATAGAGATAACAAATTTTCAAAATTTTTAGAAATATTGAGGAAATTAACGATAAACATTCCATTTGTTGAAGCCTTAGAACAAATGTCAAGTTGTGTGAAGTTCTTGAAAATATACTTAATAAGAAAAGGAAGTTTGTAGATAACGAGAGTGTCACACTCAGTGAAGAGTGTAGTGCTGTAATTTAGAAAAAAGCTTTTTGAAAAACTCAAAGGTCCTGGAAGTTTTACAATTCCTTGTGTTATTTGCGAAAGATTTTTTGGAAAAGATTTATGTGATTTAGGAGTCAATATTAATCTTATATCGTTAAAAATTTTTAGAAGGGTGGGCTTAGAAGATATTTCACCTATGACGGTAACTCTTCAGTTAGTTGATCGTTCGATCACCTATCCTAAAGGAGTTATAGAATATGTTTTGGTAAAAGTTGATAAATTTATCTTTCCTGAAGACTTTATTGTATTAAATATGGAGGAAGATAAAGAAATTCCAATTATTTTAGGAAGATCATTCCTGGTCACTTGAAAAGCTTTGATAGATGTGCAGAAAGGAGAACTAACTATGAGAGTTAGTGATTAAGATGTTACATTTAATATTGCATAATCAATGAGGTACCCTACAAAAGGGCAAGAGATTGAATGCTTCAAAATGGATATTAGTGAATATCTAAGCCATGAATATTTCAAAAAGACATTTGAAAGAGAGTTTGAGAAGGAATATATGGAATATCAAGATGAGGATAAAATGCAAGATGAATCTACGGAAGCGAGTAAAGAAGATTTAGATTATGTTCAAGTAAAATTTGAAGTGTTAGATCCTACAGAAAGTAATAAGAATTTGATTTCAACTATTGAGAAACCTCCTGAACTAGAATTGAAAACACTTCCTATACATTTAAAGTATGTATTCTTTAGAGATTTTTATACATTACCAGTTATAGTATCCTCAGAATTAATAAATGAGCAAGAACAACTGTTTTTGTGAAATTTGAGAAGATATAAAAAGCCTTTAGATGGACATTAGCTGATAATAAAGGAATCAGTTCTTCAATTCATATGCATAGAATTTTATTAGAAGATCAACTTGAACAAAGAGTTGATCCTCAAAGGAGATTAAATCTTATGATGAAAGAAGTTGTTAAAAAAGAAATATTAAAATGGTTAGATGCTAGAATAATAAATCCTATTTCAGAAAATGCTTGGGTAAGTCCAATTCATTGTGTTCCAAAGAACGGAGGTGTGACTATGGTGTCAAATGAGAATAATGACTTAATACCAACAAGACAAGTCACAAGATAGCAAATCTGCATAGACTATAAAAAATTAAATTCTGCCACCATGAAGGATCACTTTCCTTTTCCCTTTTTGGACCAAATGTTGGATAGGCTGGCTGGGCACCAATATTTTTGTTTTCTTGATGGATATACTAGTTATCATCAAATACTTATAGCTCCATAGGATCAAGAGAAAATAACATTTACTAGTCCTTATGGAACTTTTGCTTTTCGGTGAGTGCCCTTTGGATTATGTAATGTGCCTACAACATTTCAAAGATGTATGATGCCAATTTTTAGTGATTTAATTGAAAAAGATTCAAGTCTTTATGGATGATTTTTCTATTTTTGGA
The DNA here is from genome assembly GCA_002079205.1 of Phalaenopsis hybrid cultivar. Taxonomy (NCBI): domain Eukaryota; kingdom Viridiplantae; phylum Streptophyta; class Magnoliopsida; order Asparagales; family Orchidaceae; genus Phalaenopsis; species Phalaenopsis hybrid cultivar. Next base: position 582,271 of record JXCR01096785.1, on the reverse strand, counting down.
ACTTCATTTCAAATATGTCTAAATCATTTAGAGAAAGTTCTTGAACGATGTGAAAAGACTAATCTCGCATTGAACTAGGAAAAATGTCATTTATGGTTGCAGGAGGAATTGTGCATGGGCATAAAATTTTAGAAAATAACCTAGAAGTAGATCCTACAAAAATTCAGGTTATATCAAACTTACCTCTGCCTACTAATGTAAGAGGAGTTAATAACTTTTTAGGACATGCTGAATTTTATAAATGATAAATTAAAGATTTTTCAAAAACTACTAAACCTTTATGACAAATTTTTGAAAAAAATATAAAATTTGATTTCAACCAAGATTGCCTTAAAGCCTTTAAAACTTTAGAAGAAAAATTGATCATTGCTCCTATAATTATTTCACTTGATTGGGAGAAACCTTTTGAATTAATATGTGATGCTAGTAATTATGCAATTGGAGTTATATTTGGGCAGAGATATGATAGGATTTTTAAAGTTATATACTATGCTACTAAGACTCTTAATGATGCTCAGATTAACTACACCACCACTAAATAAGAGTTATTAACCATTGTGTATGCTTTTGATAATTTTAGGTCATATCTGATTGAAGTTAAATGTGTTGTGCATACAGACCATTCAGGTATTAAATATTTGATGCAAAAGAGGGATGTGAAACAAGAATAATTAGATGGGTACTTCTGATGCAAGAATTTGATCTTATAATAGTTGATAGGAAAGAGATTGATAATCAAATTTTTTATCATCTATCTAGGCTAGAACAAGAAGAAATAATTTACATGGAAAAATAAATTAATGAAACTTTTCCTGATGAACAACTTTATACTTAAAAGGATGGAAAATATGCATTAACAAAACAACATAAAAAGAAATTCATTCACGACGTAAAGTCTTATTTTTGGGATGACCCATATTTATATAAATAATGCAAAGATTTAGTAATGAGACGATGTGTGCCTTACAAAGAAATTCATAAAATTATTCAGAAATTTCATGATTCTGAATTTGGAAGACATTTTGGGAACGATGGAACTGTTCATAAAATTTAGCAATCTTGATTTTATTGGCTTACTCTATTTTGAGATGTTAATATATATATATATATATATATACATACATGTGATTGATTTCAGAGAGTAGGTAATATTTCAAAAAGAGATGAAATAACTCTAAATTTTAATTTGGAAATTAAAATTTTTTATGCATGGGGATTTGATTTTATGGGACAATTTATAACTTCATTCAGATATATATATATGTATGAAAATGTGATTGATTTCAGAGAGTAGGTAATATTTCAAAAAGAGATGAAATACCTCTAAATTTTATATTGGAAATTGAAATTTTTTATGCATGGGGATTTGATTTTATGGGACAATTTATACATTCATTAAGATATATATATATATATATATATATATANATATATATATATATATATATATATATATATATATATATATATATATATATATATTGATTGCACTGGATTATTTTTCAAAATGGATTGAAGTAATCACTTTACCTTGATGTGATGCTCGGAGTGTTTCAAAATTTTTAATTAAAAATATTTTAACAAGATATGGAATGCATAGAGTAATCATTACCAATAGAGGATCTCATTTCAAAAATGTCACAATTACAAAATTGGTCAAAAAATATAATATAATGCATCAAATTGCAATTGTCTATCATCCCCAGATAAGTGATGTAGCAGAAGTATCTAATCGTGAAATTAAGATAATTTTGGAAAAAAATGTCAATCCTAGTAAAATAGATTAGTCTATTAGATTAGATACTGCATTATGGGCATACAAGATAGCTTATAAGACACCTATAGGTATGTACCCTTATAGATTAAATTTTGGGATGACCTGTCACTTGCCAGTAGAATTGGAGTGTAAAGCTTATTGAGCTATTAAGAAATTCAATTTCAATTTAAAAGATACTAGTGAGAAAAGATTATCACAATTGAATAAGTTTCAAGAAATTAAGATTGAATCTTACGATAATGCTAGGATTTATAAGGAAAGAATGAAAGAATAGCATGATCGGTAGATAATAAAAAAGGAATTTGAACATGGACAACAAGTTTTGTTATACAATACAAGATTAAAATTACTCCTGAAAAACTACATTCAAAGTTGTAAAAGTCTATCCTTATGTAGTATTGAAACCATATTTTGATAGTCAAAGACCACTTTTTAAAGAAACTATAATGTTGGGTCACCTAGAATAAAGAACGAGAATGTTGGGCTAACGACATTAAACCAAGCGCTTTGTGGGAGGAAACTCATACTTATCATTGTTTATTTTACTTTTTGAGTTTTTGTTTGGAATATTTACATTTATTTATATTTGTGTTTTCATAGAATTCGTGTATGTGAGAAAATAATTTTAAAACATCTTTATTTACCTAATTTTATGGAAGAATTGAGATTTTTTTATTGAAATTAAAAATGTGAATTTTTGGAATTAGCCCATGATGTGCCAGATCGGCGCATGATGTGCTGAATTCTACAGAGCTGGCACATGATACACCGCAACAACAAAAATGACTTAAAATGTTTTAAAAGGCGGTTTTTTTAGGGTTCTTCTCCTTATAACTCCCAAAAACTGATTCTAAAATCCATTTTAGGGGGGGAAACGTGGGAGTAGTGATTAGATTTAAATTTAATGGCATCTCACTCTAAAAATTCTGCTAGATTTGAGATTTTTAACCAAAGAAACTTCTTCAGTTTTGATGCGCAGAAGTAGCATGACTGTAATATAGTGAATAAGAGGCTAATCAAAGAATGGGGGTTTGTGATCGAGGATCAATACACCGAATACTCTAGTTGAAAAGATTTTTGCTCAGAGACGTTTGCAAGTGCTTTGTTACACTAGTGCCGTCGTAGTTGACCAAAGAAAAATATGTTGAGATTTTCATACCTATTTTATACTAATATTGATGATATTGCACTTTAAAGAAGGTATTTTTGAGGTTTTGTTGTAGGTATGTTGAATTATGGTCATTGGAGCAAAAAGATGCAAAAAGAAGCAAGTTTGGAACAAAAATGACAAAAATATGAAGATTTAAACTAGAGCGCCGATGGCGGGTTTTTTCCGAGAGTCCAGAATTAAATATTCTAGAAGGCCACCGACGACGCCATCGAGGCCGCAGACGGCGAGAACAGCGGTTATCTCAACAGATGCATTGAATGTGGACAATTTTTGAAGGGATGCTTAGACAACTCTTGGAAAACTCTTCTACAACTTTAAGAGAAACATTTGGGCACTAAAAAAAGAGGAGCCTGTGGTGGTGTCTGTTGAGTTTTTGTTGTTTGTAGAGTGTAGAGAGTTTAATTTAGGTTTAGTATTGTGAGGATTTCTTCGAGAGATTGTAAGAGTGGAGGGAAAGTGAGAGATTTCTTCCTCCTTGCTGCTTCAAAGAAGAATTCTGTGTGTTGTAAAGAAAGGAAGATATTTTTTTGAGGAGTTTGCTTGGGGAGGAATTAGAGATAAGTGGTATTTACTTATTGAAGTTTGTATGACTTTTCTTTTATATATAAGTTCTAAGTTTTGTCAAATCTTCTCTATGAGTACTGAGTAGTTTTCTCTGTTTTTCTCCTTATCTTGAGATTTTGTGAAATAGTGATTTGAATTGATTGAGTCATGAGAATGTTAAAGAAGTTGTGATAATATTTTCCGAAATGGTAATTTGAATTGGTGAAGCCATAAAAATGTTTAATAAATTGTGATGATCTTTTCACTTCAATATTAATTACTTTCAATCTGGCCCAATTGATTTGTTAAAATATGTTGAGTTTTACAACTAAAGTGAATGGTGAAGTCATGAAAATGTTTAAGAAATTGTGATGATCTTTTCACTTCGATCTTAATTTACTGAAGCCATGAAAATGTTTGAGAAATTGTGATGATCTTTTCACTTCGATCTTAATTTACTTTCAAATCTGGAATTGATTTGTTTAAAATATGTTGAGTTTTACAACCGAATAATTGGCAAAACCATGAAAATGTTTTTGGTAATTTGAATTGGTGAAGCCATGAAAATGTTAAAGAAATTGTGATGATCTTTTCACTTCAATCTTAATTTATTGGAGCCATGAAAATTTTAAAAAAATTATGATGATCTTTTCACTTCGATCTTAATTTACATGAAGCCATGAAAATGTTTGAGAAATTGTGATGATCTTTTCACTTCGATCTTAATTTACTTTCAAATCTGCCAATTGATTTGTTTAAAATATGTTGAGTTTTACAACTAAAGTGAAGATTATATCCAAGATTTAGGGAGGTCAAAGCCCAATTGATTTGTTAAAATATGTTGAGTTTTACAACTAAAGTGAAGATTACATCCAAGATTCAATTGATTTGTTTAAAATATGTTGAGTTTTACAACTAAAGTGAATATTACATCCAAGATTTAGGGAGGTCAAAGTCCTTGAAAGTTAGGTGCAAATAAATAGGAAAATAAAATTATCGGGCGTAGAATTGGAGATTTTATAGTGACAGACTAAAACCCTCAATTCAAATAGGGAAATAAAATTATCGGGCTTAGAATTGGAGATTTTAGAGTGATAGACTAAAATCCCCAATTCAATCCTATTGTTTGGGTGTTGAAGTGTAGATGTTAGCCCTCAGGTGAGGGGAACGTGAGAGCTCCAAAGTGAGAGCCATTATCGGGCGTAGAATTGGAGATTTTAGAGTGACAGACTAAAATCCTCAATTCGGTCCCATTTGGGTGCTGAAGTGTAGATGTTAGCCCTCAGGTGAGGGGAACGTGGGAGCTCCGAAGTGAGATCCGACATCCTCCCAGCCTAGCCGTAAATTCAGTAACCAAGCATGGGATTAGTCAATGTTCTTTATGTCCAGAATAGGTATGCTCCTATTTGACACAATAAAATTTGAACTAATTCACTTTATCCATTCACTTTAATTTCTTGACAAAGAGAAGGATGCTTTCTTATATATTAAACTTCACATTAGAAACTTTATTAGTGGAATTAGTTAATTAAGAGTTTGTTAAAATTAAATATTTATTTCAATTGCGTATTAGTGACAAATAAGCAATTTGAATTGTATTGTTGTGATTAAGTATTGATTTTCTAAATCCTAGTTCGTAGCCTCTGGTATTACTCGCTGTGGGATCGATATCCATGAGTCAATTAGAGCTTTGTATTACTTGAGCGATATGTATACTTGCAATAAGTGTGACTTTGCAATTATTGAATATTTTATACACATTTTTATCAAATCTATAACTGTTGTCAAGTTTTTGGTGCCATTGTCGGGGACTTAAATCTTCTAGCAACATTATCAAATTCTTGTATTTTTAAGCATATGGCACCGTTGTCGGGGAGTAAAAAAATCATTATTAGAGTAACGGACAAATTCAAACTATTAGAAAAATTTTACTTGAATTGCAACTTATTTTTATATTTAGTTAACTGTTTTTTGTGTACTCATTTTAATTGTATGCGTAAATTTGGACCTGAAAATCTTATACCCTACGATTCGAATTAGAACAGACTGTTAGAAGAATTAGAAAACAAAGAAAAGAATCTAGAAATCCTGACACAATAAAAAACAACGTGAATAATCAGGGAATAGAAAATGAACATCAACCTAGACCTCTACGAGATTATGTGAATCCTACAGTAGATGAAATTCACTTATCTATCCAAAATCCTGATGTAGCTGCTAATTCATTTGAGCTTAAACTTGCTATTATCAACTATCCAAAATTCTGATGTAGCTGCTAATTCATTTGAGCTTAAACCTGCTATTATCCAAATGATACAAAACAATCAATTCAGAGGTACACGAAATGAAGATCCTAATTTACACCTCGCTAGTTTTTTAGAACCTTGTGCTACCTTTAAATATGACAGAGTTTTGAATGATGTTGTTAAACTTAGCTTTTTCCTTTTTCTCTTAGGGATAAGGCTAAGATGTGGTTAAATTTGTTAGCACTTGGATCTATTAGAACTTGGGGAGAACTTTCACAGAAATTTCTATCCAAATATTTCCCTCCATCCAAAACTGCTAAACTTAGAAATGACATAACATCATTTTGTCAGATTGATGGAGAGTCGATATATGAAGCTTGGGAGAAATTTAAAGATTTTCTTAGGAAGTGCCCTCATCATTCATTACCAGATTGGTTACTAATTCAAACTTTTTATAATGGATTAGTGGGATATCTTAAATCGATTATAGATGTTGTGGTTGGTGGTTCTTTAATTTCAAAACCTATTGATGAGGCTTATTCGTTAATAGAAGATATGGCTACCAACAATTTTCAATGGCCCTTCAAAAGAGTAAATCCTAAAAGAGTAGCTAGTATCCACGATTCTGATGCAATATCTATTTTAGCTTCACAGATTGTTATAATATCAAAGAAATTAGATCATTATGAAATGAATTATTCTCTAACACCTACTATGAAGGAAGAGAATTCATCTGGGCAATTTGTGGATGTTCAACCTTTGTATGAGACTTTAAATGCTATTAATAATAGACCAAACAATCCTTATTCAAATTATTATAACCTAGGTTGGAAGAATTATCCTAATTTTAATTTGAATAACAATTCTTTTACAAATCAACAATGGGCAAACAACCCAATGAATCCAATGGGAAATTCATCCAAAAAAGTTCTACAAATCAACAATGGGCAAACAACTCAGTAAACCCATTAGGACATTCATCCAACCAAAAAAATGTACTATAGACCTTCTTATCCTCCAGGATTTAACAGTAACACTCAATTTAAGGAAAAGAAGTTGTCTATGGAAGAGATGATACTAAACATGGGTCAACAATTGCAGAATCAAGGAAATCAATTATAAATTCAAGGAAACCAGTTACAAAATCAAGGAGCTGCAATCAATAATATTGAAAACCAATTGGGGCATATCACTACTACGCTTAGTAACCGAACATTGGGAACTTTTGCCTGTATTATGGAACCAAATCTTAAGAATCAAGGAAAAGAACAGATAAAAGAAAAATAATTACGAAGTGGAAAAGAATTGGAAACAAGAGGGCAGAAAGAAATAGAAACTAAAAAAAATTGTAGATACAAAAATCAAAGCGATACAATTACGAAGTGGAAAAGAATTGGAAACAAGGGTGCAAAAAGAAACGGAAACTGAAAAAGAGAAAGTGGATATCATAAAAAAAGGATCATGAATACCCAAATTTAGAGTATCCATTTACACCAATGAAAATTACTGTGGAAAAACCTCCACCTGAATACCCAGATTTAGAATATCCACTTACACCAATGAAAATTACTGTGGAGAAACCTCCACCACTGTTTTCTCAAAGATTGAAGCAACACAAACAAGGATAAACAATTCTCCAAGTTTTTAGAAATTCTTAAGAAATTAACGGTAAATATTCCCTTCATAGAAGCTTTAGAGTAAATGCCCAATTATGTGAAGTTTATTAAAGCCATTTTGAACAAGAAAAGGAAGTTCACTGATAATGAGACCGATGCACTTAGCGAAGAGTGTAGTGCAATTATTCAGAAAAAGCTTTTTGAAAAATTAAAAGATCCAGGTAGTTTCACTATACCGTGTGCTATAGGTGAAAGTGGAAGAGCTTTATGTGATTTGGGAGCCAGCATTAATCTTATGCCTCTATCAATTTTTAAAAGATTAGAGGAGCCAGTTAATCTTATGCCTCTATCAATTTTCAAAAGATTAGGATTAGAAGAAGTCTCACCTACTTCTGTAACTCGTTAGTTAGCGCTGCCTCTATCAATTTTCAAAAGACTAGGATTAGGAGAAGTCTCACCTACTTCTGTAACTCTTTGCTATCGGTGAAAAATTTTATGGAAGAGCTTTATGTGATTTGGGAGCCAGCATTAATCTTACATATCGATGAAAAATTTTATGGAAGAGCTTTATGTGATTTGGGAGCCAGCATTAATCTTATGCCTATATCAATTTTCAAAAGACTAGGATTAGGAGAAGTCTCACCTACTTCTGTAACTCTTCAATTATCGCTTTATGTGATTTGGGAGCCAGTATTAACCTTATGCCTCTATCAATTTTCAAAAGACTAAGCTCTCACCTACTTCTGTAACTCTTCAATTAGCAGACCGATCAGTTACATATCCTAAGGGAGTTTTAGACCTTATGCCTCTATCAATTTTCAAAAGATTAGGATTAGAAGAAGTCTCACCTACTTCTGTAACTCGTTAGTTAGCGCTGCCTCTATCAATTTTCAAAAGACTAGGATTAGGAGAAGTCTCACCTACTTCTGTAACTCTTTGCTATCGGTGAAAAATTTTATGGAAGAGCTTTATGTGATTTGGGAGCCAGCATTAATCTTACATATCGATGAAAAATTTTATGGAAGAGCTTTATGTGATTTGGGAGCCAGCATTAATCTTATGCCTATATCAATTTTCAAAAGATTAGGATTAGGAGAAGTCTCACCTACTTCTGTAACTCTTCAGTTATCGGATCATTTATTTACTCATCCTAAGAGAGTTATAGAAGAAGTGTTAGCAAAAATGGATAAATTTATCTTTCCTGTAGATTTCATTATTTTATATATGAAGGAAGATAAAGAAATACCTATAATTTTAGGGAGACCTTTTTTAGCTACTGGAAAAGCTATGATAGATGTTCGAAAGGGAGAATTAACTATGAGAGTTAACAATCAAGAAGTGACTTTTAACATTGCAAAAAAATACCCTGTTGTTGAAAGAGATAATGAATGTTTTCGCATGGAAATTAGTGAACATCTATTGCACGAGCATTTTAAAGAACATTTTGAAGAGAAAGAACATTTTGAAGACAAAGATGAAGTTATTTCAGACGAAATAAAAAATAAAGAATTAAATTATGTTCAGGAAAGATTTCAGATATTGGATATGACAAGAAATGTTGATAAGAATCTATTTCCGTCAATTATAAAATCACCTGAACTTGAGTTGAAAATATTGCCTAACCACTTGAAGTATGTGTTTCTGGGAAACTCATCTATATTACCTGTTATGATATCTTTAGAGTTAAATGATTTGCAAGTGCTTCTGGGAGACTCATCTACATTACATGTTATTATATCTTCGGAATTAAATGATTTGCAAGAGCAAATATTTTGGATAGTACATTACATATTATTATATCTTCAGAATTAAATGATTTACAAGAACAAAGACTGATAGATACCGACTCATCTACATTACCTGTTATTATATCTTAAGAATTAAATGATTTGCAAGAGCAAAGACTTTTAGATACATTAAAAAGATATAAGAAAGCTTTTGGTTGGACCTTAGCTGATATTAAGGGAATCAATCCTTCAATAAAAAGATATAAGAAAGCTTTTGGTTGGACCTTAGCTGATATTAAAGGAATCAGTCCTTTGATTTGTATGCACAGAATTATATTGGATGAATAATATAAACAGGAGATTAAACCCAATGATGAAAGAAGTAGTCAAGAAGAAAATTTTGAAATGGTTGGACACTAGAATTATATATCTTATTTCAGACAGTACTTGGGTAAGTCCAATTCATTGCATTCCTAAGAAAGGAGGAGTGATTGTTGAAGCAAAAGAGAATAATGAATTAATACCTATCAGACAAGTTACTGGGTAGCATATTTGCATTGATTATAGAAAATTAAACACTGCCACTATGTAAGATCACTTTCCTTTACCATTTCTTAGACCAAATAGTAGATAGACTTGTTGGGCACAAATATTTTTATTTTTTAGATGGATATACTTAGATCAAATAGTGGATAGACTTGCTGGGCACAAATATTTTTGTTTTTTAGATGGATATACCAGCTACCAAAAAATTCCAATTACTCCTGAAGATCAAGAAAAGACAACATTTACTAGTCCTTTTGGAAATTTTTCTTTTCAAAGAATGTCTTTCAGATTATGTAATGCACCTGCAACATTATAGAGATGTATGATGTTTGTATTTAATAAGTTAATTGATGATGGATTAGAAGTGTTTATAGATGATTTCTCTGTATTTGGAACATCATTTTACTCATGCTCAAATTATCTTGAAAAATTTTTGGAGTTATGTGAAAGAATTAATTTAGTTCTAAATTGGGAGAAATGTCAATTTATGGTTGCAGGACGAATTGTGTTAGGGCATAAAATTTCAGAAAATGATATGGAAGAAGACCCTGCAAAAATTCAAGTTATATCTAAATTAACACCACCTAGAAAAATGGTATGGAAGTAGACCCTGCAAAAATTCAAGTTATATCTAAACTAACACCTCCTACGTAATGTAAAGAGAGGTTAGGAGTTTTCTTGGACATGTTGGATTTTATAGGCGTTTTATTAAAGATTTTTTAGAGAGGTTAGAAGTTTTCTTGGACATGTTGGTTTTTACAGGCATTATATTAAAGATTTTTCAAAAATTACTAAACCTCTATACCAAATTTTAGAAAAGGACAAGAAATTTGAATTTACTGAAAGCTGTTTAGATGCCTTTGAGTTATTAAAAGAAAAAAACTAATCACAGCCCCTACTATAGTTTCACCTAACTGGGAGAAACCATTCAAACTGATGTGCGATGCTGAAAATTAATCACAAGCCCTATTATAGTTTCACCTAACTGGGAGAAACCATTTGAACTGATGTAAGATGCTATATTATGCTATTGGAGCTGTCCTTGGACAAAGGTATGAAAAGATTTTTAAAGTTATATACTACTCTTATGCTATTGGAGCTGTTCTTGGACAAAGGTACGAAAAGATTTTTAAAGTTATATACTACGTTAGTAAAACTCTTAATAATGCTCAAATTAACTATATTGTTACTGAAAAAGAGTTACTGGTTATTGTGTATGATTTTGAAAAATTTAGATCTTATTTAATTGGGACTAAATGTGTTGTGCGCACTGATCACTCTGCTATTAAAAAATCTGATGCAAAAGAAGGATGTCAAACAAAAGTTAATTAGATGGATACTTCTGATGCAAGAGTTTGATTTTGTAGTTATTGATAGAAAGGGAATTGATAATTAAATTGCCATTCATTTANAATCCAAGATCTTCAAGCCCTAGATTGAAATTTTCATTTTTAAGAGGAAGGGGATGATGAATAGTGGCGGTTTACTGGTCAAAATCGTGGTTAAAGGTGTTTTTTTGGGATCTCGCTGTTGGCGGGTTCATCGGTGTCGTCAACGAGCTCTATTAAATTAATATCTTAAGTCTTGAGAAAAGTCCGCCGTCGGCAGCATCGCGGGCGCCGTCGGCTAGCTTTATTGAATTGGTTCAATTTCCAGATTTTGCGATTTTGATCAATTTCAAGCCTCAGCGACATCCGTTCAATCATAATAGACAAAAATTTTAAGAGATTAAATGATGTACTAACACAAATAAACATCTACAACACAAAACATCACAATTATATATAAATTCCAAGGGTTATAATACATGTTTCACAACACAGCTAAGTTTGGTATTTTCTCAACCTTAATACATCAATTCAGCATCCAATCCAAGCCACAACACTCAAAATGCTGAAAACAAACATCCTATGCTCAATCTCAACTATACTGAGATCTAAAAGCAAAATTCTAAAGCAAAGCAAACATGAAGTTCAAACCAAATTACACACACAGACATATAGGTAGCAAGCTAAATCTACTACTCTTCTGATTCAGTGTTTGCTTCTCCTCTGAGATCACCCATTGATTGAACAAGAACAAAAAGGTTATAGAAGGGTAAGTATGGAAATTCTTTAGTAGAGTCCTCTTCTATCAATTTCATCTTTCTCATCAATCATATTAAACTATCTTTCTTATGTCCAACGTGAGCAAATTGTTCTTTCATTCTCCAGTCTAGATGATCGAAAAAATCAGAGATATTGTTAATTGCATTCATAACTTTTTGTACCTCTTTCTCCAATTTCTTGATTTTATGTAGGATCACTAGTGTCTTGTCCGGAACTAAAGGATGAATAGGAATTGAATTCTGGGACGATTGATCCACCATAATAGTTATATCATTCTCATCTTCATTGGCTGGGAATCTCTCAGTTGGGTCCAAAGGTTTCCAAGGTACAAGTACCTATTCCCAATTTTCATAAGATACTTGGAACTGGCTGCAAAGTAAGAAAATTATTGAAGGATTTCCAAGCCCATAAGTTGATCCATGAACGATCAGGCCCAAAATAGACTTCACAATTATCGATCCAATATCGATCGGTAGTCCCATTTGGATGCAGTAATTCAGAATAGCACTTTCCTTAGAAACTTTAAAATCCTCATCGTCAGTAATAGTTTTGCAGAAATGTAGAAGTGCCAGTGTTTTGAAATACTTTAGAAGTGTCGTAGAAAAACTAACATACCCATTTTCTCTCATTTCCCAGTCTTCAGTTTCATCCGTCAAATATTGGTAGATCTCATTCATCCGGTTTCTTGTTGAGATGAAGTTGGAATAATGGCAGACAGGAACATTCTCGATCATATATAACTCATTGATCCTTGCAGGAGTAAAAGTTATCCATCTACTCGCACATAGACGACTCCCTGGTTGATTCTATGCAAATTAGCATAAAATTCTTTCACCATCGGAACAATAACGGTGGATGTAGTGTAGCACAACACTTCTCCTCTTCGTCACACAATCATCTCTTCAATTACCGTCAAAGAATTATTCAATCCTCNTATGCAAATTAGCATAAAATTCTTTCACCATCGGAACAATAACGGTGGATGTAGTGTAGCACAACACTTCTCATCTTCGTCACACAATCATCTCTTCAATTACCGTCAAAGAATTATTCAATCCTTGATTCACAAATCTTCTTTCCTTGATTAATCTCTTCTTTGTCAGTACCTTGTTGAAGATTCGCTGCGCCTTAGCACTAATGAAATTTCTCCAGTTGAACACTCGTAATATATGGTTTTAAGGGGATTTGGACGCCATAAGGATGAATTTAGTGGAGTTTCAATTCANTTCAATCCTTGATTCACAAATCTTCTTTCCTTGATTAATCTCTTCTTTGTCAGTACCTTGTTGAAGATTCGCTGCGCCTTAGCACTAATGAAATTTCTCCAGTTGAACACTCGTAATATATGGTTTTAAGGAGATTTGGACGCCATATAGACGAATTTAGTGGAGTTTCAATTCATTTTTTTGGGAAATATGAACTTAAGAACCAAATTTTGAAGTTTAAAAGGAGTAATTCCCACCTAAAACTACCAAAACCGTCATTTCAAACTCCAAAAATCGCCATCCCGTCGGTCTCGTCGTCGGTGGCGTCGATGGCGCCGTCGGCAAGCCTTTAGAATTTATTGCCTGGAGTCTCGGAAAAAACCCGCCGTCTGCGGCGTCGAGGGTACTGTCGGCACCCAAGGAAAAAATATTACAGTNTTGGGAAATATGAACTTAAGAACCAAATTTTGAAGTTTAAAAGGAGTAATTCCCACCTAAAACTACCAAAACTGTCATTTCAAACTCCAAAAATCGCCATCCCATCGGTCTCGCCGTCGGTGGCATCGATGGCGCCGTCGGCAAGCCTTTAGAATTTATTGCCTGAATTCTCGGAAAAAACCCGCCGTCTGCGGCATCGAGGGTACTGTCGGCACCCAAGGAAAAAATTGCACAGCTTCGCTCTGGTCCAAATGCGTTCCAATATTCTCTATGGATCAATTTTTTATGATGATTTAAGGGTAAATATGAGTAGTAGAGTTCAATACTACCACAACTAATAATAATTTCAAATAAAAACACTATAATCAAAATAAAATAAAGATAACTATGGGTTGCCTCTCATAAAGCACTTGGTTTAACGTCGTCAGCCTGACCTATTTAAGTATTATTCAGGTTGACTGATCATTAAATTCTCTTCAAAATTTGCTCTTTTACCCTCAAAATATAGTTTTACTCTGTGTCANAGTATTATTCAGGTTGACTGATCATTAAATTCTCTTCAAAATTTGCTCTTTTACCCTCAAAATATAGTTTTAATCTGTGTCANAATTCTTCAGTAGAATCCTCTTCTATTAATTTCATCTTTCTCATCAGCCGTATCAAACTGTCTTCGATATGTCCAGAGTGAGAAAAATGTTCTTTAATCCTCTAGTCTAGATGATCAAGGAAATCAGAGATATTGTTAATTGCATTCATAATATTTTGTACCTCCTTCTCCAATTTCTTGATTCTGCGTAGGATCACTAGTGTTTTGTCCGGAACTAAAGGTTGAATAGGCAATGAATTCTGGAATGATTAATCTACTATGATAGTCATATCATTTTCATCGATCTACCTCGCACATAGACGACTCCCTAGTTGATTCCATGCAAATTAGCATAAAATTCCTTCATCACAGGAACAACTACGGCAGCTGTAGTGTAGCGCAACACTTCTCATCTTCACTGCATGATCATCTCTTCAATTGCCGTTGAGGGATTATTCAATCCTCGATTTATGAATCCTCGATTCTTGATTAATCTTTTTTTTTGTCAGTACCTTGTTGAAGATTCACTACGCTTCCGCACCAATGAACTTTCTCCGGTTGAACACTCACATTCTATGGTTTTCAGGAGAATTAGATGCCATAAGGATGAATTTGGTGGAGTTTCACTTCGTTTTTAGGGAAATATGAACTTGAGAATCAAATTTTTAAGTTTAAAAGGAGTAACCCCCGCCTAAAATCGCCTAAAATCGTCCATTCAAACTCCAGAAACCGCCATCCCGTCGGTCTCACCGTCGGCGACGAGCCTTTAGAATTTAATTGCCCTGACTCTCGGGAAAAGCCCGACGTCGGAGGCGTCAATGGCATCATCGACACCCAAGGCAAAAATTGCACAGTTTAGCTCTGGTCCGAATGTGTTCCAATTTTTCTCTATGGATCCAATTTTTATGATGATTCAAGGGTAAATATGAGTAGTAGAGTTCAAAACTATCACAAACTAATGATAAATTTAAATAAAACTACTATAATCGCAATAAAAATAAAGATAAATATGGGTTGCCTTCCATAAAGCACTTGGTTTAACGCCGTCAGCCCGACCTATTCAGATATTATTCAGGTTGACTGATCATTAAAACCTCTTTAAATTTTGGTCTTTTACCCTCAAAATACGGTTTTAATCTGTGTCCATTTACTTTAAATCTATTTTCAGTCTTTTGATTTTTGATTTCAACAGCTCCATAAGTATAAACTTGATTCATAGTAAAGGGTCCTAACCAACGAGACTTCAATTTCCTAGGGAATAACTTCAGCTTTGTATTGTAAAGCAAAACTTCTTGTCCAGGTTCAAAGTTCTTCTGGTTAATCTTCTGATCATGCCATAATCAAAACTTCTTATCCTGGTTCAAAGTTCTTGTGGTTAATCTTCCGATCATGCCATAAATTTAGTTTTTCCTTATAAATTCTCTTGTCCTGGTTTAAATTTCTTCTGGTTAATCTTCCGATCATGCCATAACTTTAATTTTTCCTTATAAATTCTACATTATCATAAGATTCATTTCTTAATTCTTCCAATTCATTTAATTGTAACAATCTCTTCTTAAGTTGTTATAATAAGACTCATTTCTTAATTCTTCCAATTCATTTAATTCAAAGTTCTTCTGGTTAATCTTCCGATCATGCCATAACTTTAATTTTTTCCTTATAAATTCTGTCGTTATCATAAGACTCATTTCTTAATTCTTCCAATTCATTTATTTGTAACAATCTCTTCTTACCAATCATAAGATTCATTTCTTAATTCTTCCAATTCATTTAATTGTAACAATCTCTTCTTACCAGCCTCTTTCAAATTATAATTGAATTCTTTAATCGTGCAATATGCTTTATGCTCCAATTATATTGGTAAGTGACAAGTCTTTCCAAAAATCAGCCTATAAGGAGTCATTCCAATAGGAGTTTTATAAGTAGTCCTGTAAGCCCATAATGCGATATCCAGTCTAGTGTACCAATCTGTTCAACTAGGGTTTACAGTCTTTTCAAGTATTTGTTTAATCTCTCTATTGGAAACTTCAGCTAACCCAGTGGTTTGAGTGATAGGCAGTAGAGATTCTACGAATAATATTAAACTTTTTTGCCAATCTCTGAATGTATTTATTCCTAAAATGGGATCCTCCGTTAGTGATAATCATTCTCGGCATTCCCTATCTAATGAAAATATTTTTCATTAAAAATCTTAAAACACTTTTAGCGTCACAACGAGGTAAAGCTTGTGTTTCAATCGACTTTGAAATGTAGTCTACTGCAATTAATATGTATAAGTTCCTAAATAAAGGAATAAATGGTCCCATGAAATCTAATCCCCAAACATCAAAGATCTCAACTTCTAACATGAAATTCAGAGGCATTTCATTTCTTCTAGATATATTGCCTATTTGTTGGCATCGATCACAAGTTTTTATGTATCTATAAACATCTCTAAAGATAGTAGGCCAATAGAATCCAAATTGTAAAATTTTATAAGCAATTTATCAATCCCAAAATGTCCTCCAAATTCATAATCATGACATTTCTGAATGATTAGATCAGTTTCTTCATAAGGTACACATCTCCTCATAATAGGAACCTTGCATTGTTTATATAAATAAGGCTCATCCAAAAATATGCTTTTGCATCATGAATGAATTTTCTTTGTTGTTGTAATGTCAGCATAGGTGGCAAAATATCACTTACAATATAATTAACAATATCAACAGACCATGGTATTTTCCACTCATTAATATTATAAAATTGTTCATCAGGGAAACTGTCGGTAATTTCATTTTCAGTTTCAGATAATTCATGATTTTCTAATCTCGACAAATGATTAGCAATTTGATTGTCAGTTCCCTTTCTATCAATAACCCTAAGATCAAATTCTTGCATCAGAAGTATCCATCTAATTAACCTTGGTTTGACACCCTTTTTTTGCATTAGATATTTAATAACAGAGTGATCAGTATGCACAACACATTTAGTTTCCATTAAATAAGATCTAAATTTGTCTAAAGCATATACAATGGCCAGTAACTCTTTCTCAATAACAGTATAGTTAATTTAAGTNATGATGATTCAAGGGTAAATATGAGTAGTAGAGTTCAATACTACCACAAACAAACGATAATTTCAAATAAAAACACTATAATCACAATAAAAATAAAGATAATGGGTTGCCTCCCATAAAGCGTATGGTTTAACGTCGTCAGCCCGACCTATTCAGCTATTACTCAGGTTGACTGACCATTAAAACTTCTTTAAAATTTGGTCTTTTACCCATAAAATACGGCTTTAATATGTGTCAATTTACTTTAAATCTATTCCCAGTCTTTTGATCTTCAATTTCAACAGCTACGTAAGTATAAACTTAGTCGCAGTAAAGGGTCCTAACCAACGAGACTTAAATTTCCGAGGGAATAACTTCAGCCTTGTATTGTAAAGCAAAACTTCTTGTCCTAGTTCAAATTTCTTCTGGTTAATCTTTTGATCAAGTCATAACTTTAGTTTTTCCTTATAAATTTTATCGTTATCATAATATTCCTTTCTTAATTCTTCCAATTTATTCATTTATAACAATCTCTTCTCACCAATATCTTTCAAATTATAATTGAATTCTTTAATCACTCAATATGCTTTATGCTCCAATTCTTCTGGTAAGTGACAAGTCTTTCCAAAAATCAGCCTGTAATGATTCATTCCAAAAGGATTTTTATAAGCAGTCCTGTAAGCCCATAATGCGGTATCCAGTCTAGTAGACCAATCTACTCCACTATGGTTTATAGTCTTTTCAAGTATTTGTTTAATCTCTCTATTAGAAACTTCAACTAACCCACTGTTTTGAGGGTGATAGGAAGTAGAGATTCTATGAATAATATTAAACTTTTTTGCCAATCTCTGAATGTATTTATTCCTAAAATAGGATCCTACGTCAGTGATAATCACTCTCGGCATTTTGTATCTACTGAAAATATTTTTCATTAAAAATCTTGAAACACTTTTAGAGTCACAAAGAAATAAAGCTTGTGCTTCAATCCACTTTGAAACGTAGTCTACCACAATTAATATGCATAAGTTCCCAGCTGAAGGAATAAATGGTCCCATGAAATCTAATCCCCAAACATTAAAGATCTCAACTTCTAACATGAAATTCAGAGGCATTTCATTTCTTCTAGACATATTGCCCACTCGTTGGCATCGATCACAAATTTTATGTATCTGTAAACATCTCTAAAGAGAGTAGGCCAATGGAATCCAGCTTGTAAAATTTATAAGTAGTTTTATCAATCCCAAAATGTCCTCTAAATTCAGAATTAAAACATTTTTGAATAATTAANGGGTTTTTCCTGACAGTCAAGGCAATTAATTCTAAAGGCTTGCCGACGACGCCATCAACATCGCCGACGACGCCATCAACATCGCCGACGACGAGAACGGTGGGATGACGGTTTCTGGAGTTTGTAATGACAGTTTTTGGTATGAGTTACTCCCTATAAACTTCTAAATTCGGTTCTTAAGTCTATATTACCCCAAAAACAAATTGAAACTCTACCAAATTCATCCCTATGGCATTCAATTCTATTGGAAACCTTATATTTTGTGTGTTTAATCGAAGAAAGTTCATTAGTTCCGAGGCGCAGTGAATCTTCAACAAAGTGCTGACAAAGAGGAGATTAATCAAAGAATGAGGATTCGTGAATCAAAGATGGAACAATCCTTCAACAACAATTGAAGAGATGATTGTGCGGTAATGATGGGAAGTGTTGTGCTACACTACAGCCGCCATAGTCGTTCTTGTGGTGAAGGAGTTTTATGCTAATTTGCATGGAATCAACCAGGGTGGCGTCTATGTGTGAGGTAGATGAATAACTTTTACTCTTGCATGGATTAATGAGTTATATATGATCAAGAATGTTCCTGTCTGCCATTATTCTTACTTCGTCCCGACAAGAAACCTAATGAATGAGATCTACCAATATTTGACGGACGAGACTGAAGACTGGGAAATAAGAGAAAACGGGTATGTTAGTTTTTTGGTGACACTTCTAAACCCTGTTTCTAAACACTGGAACTTCTTCATTTCTGTAAAACCATTACCGACAATGAGGATCGGTAAAGTTACTAAGGAAACTGCTATTCTGAATTACTGCATCCAAATGGGACTGCCGATCGATCTTTGATCTATAATTGTGAAGTCTATTTTGGGCCTGATCGTTCATGGATCAACTTATGGGCTTGGACATCCTTAAAAAATTTTCTTACTTTGCAGTCAGTTCGAAGTATCTTATGAGAATTGGGAAAAAAGTACTTCTACCTTGGAAGCCTTTGGACCCAACCGAGAAGTTCCCAGCTAATAAAGATGAGAATGATATGACTATTATCATAGATCAATCGTCTCAGAATTCACTTCCTATTCAGCCTTTAGTTCCAAACAAGACACTAGTGATCCTGCACAGAATCAAGAACTGGAGAAGAGGTGCAAAATATTATGAATACAATTAACAATACTCTGATTTTTTTGATCATCTAGACTGGAGGATGAAAGAGCATTTTGATCACTCTAGACATATTATTCATCTAGATTGGAGGATGAAAGAGCATTTTGATCACTCTGGACATATCGAAGGAAGTTTGATACAATTGATGAGGAAGATAGGATTGATAGAAGAGGACTCTATTGAAGAATTCCCATACCAGNAGGAAATAATGGTGGAGGTTTCTCCACAGTAATTTTCATTGGTGTAGGTGGATATTCTAAATCTGGGTATTCGTGATCCTTTTCTTTTTCTATATCCACTTTCTCTTTTTTAGTTTCCATTTCTTTCTGCCTTATTTCCAATTCTTTTCCACTTCGTAATTGTATCGCTTTTATTTGTTCTTTTCCTTGATCGTTAGGATTTGGTTCCATAGTACTAAGAAGAGTTCCTAATGTTTGGTTACTAAGTGCAATAACGATATGCCCTAATTGATTTTCAATATTCTTAATAGTAGTTCCTTGATTTTGTAATTGATTTTTATGCCCTAATTGATTTTCAATATTCTTAATAGCAGTTCCTTGATTTTGTAATTGATTTCCTATTTGGTTCCACAATACTTGGAAAAGTTCCTAATGTTTGGTTACTAAGCGCAGTAGCGATATGCCTTAATTGGTTTTCAATATTCTTAATAGCAGTTCCTTGATGTTGTAATTGATTTCCTTGAATCTATCACAGTACTAGGAAAAGTTCCTAATGTTCGGTTACTAAGCACAGTAGTGATATGCCCTAATTGTAATATTCTTAATAGCAGTTCCTTGATTTTGTAATTGATTTCCTTGAATTTGTAATTGATTTTTTTGATTCTGCAATTGTTGACCCATGTTTAATATCATCTCTTCCGTAGACAACTTCTTTTCTATAATTTGAGTGTTATTGTTAAATCATGGAGGATAATAAAGTCTATAATTAACAATTCCTTAGTTTGAAGAATTTTCTAATGGGTTCACTAGGTTGTTTGCCCATTATTGATTTGTAGCAGAATTGTTATTCCAATTAAAATTTGGATGATTCTTCCAACCTAGGTTATAATAGTTCAAATATGGGGTTGTTAGGTCTATTAATAGCATTTAAAGTCTCATACAGGATGATTCTTCCAACCTGGGTTATAATAGTTCGAATATGGGGTTGTTAGGTCTATTAATAGCATTTAAAGTCTCATATGAAAGTTGAACATCCACAAATTGCCCAGATGAATTCTCTTCCATCATAGGAAGCGTTGGAGAATAATTCATCCCATAATGATCTAAAATGAATTCTCTTCCATCATAGTAGGTGTTGGAGAATAATTCATTACATAATGATCTAATTTCTTCTTCCATCATAGGAGGTGTTGAAGAATAATTCATCCCATAATGATCTAATTTCCTTGATATTACTTCCATCATAGGAGGTGTTGAAGAATAATTCATCCCATAATGATCTAATTTCTTTGATATTGTGTTGGAGAATAATTCATCCCATAATGATCTAATTTCTTTGATATTGCAGCAATCTACGAAGCATTCATTCCATAATGATCTAATTTCTTTGATATTGCAGCAATCTGCAAAGCTAACATAGATATTGTATCACAATCATGGATACTAGCTACTCTTTTAGGATTTACCCTTTCAGATGGCCATTGAAAATTTTTGGTATCCATCTCTTCTATTAAAGAATAAGCCTCATCAAAGGGTTTTCACATTACCCAACAGCGCAACATCTATAATCGATCTAAGAGATCCCACTAATCCATTATAAAAAGTTTGAATTATCAAACCATCTCTTCTATTAACTAATAAGCCTCATCAAAAGGTTTTGACATTAAAGAACCATCAGTTCTCTTCTATTAATGAATAAGTCTCATCAAAAGGTTTTGACATTAAAGAACCACCAGCCGCAATTTCTATTAATGAATAAGCCTCGCAAAAAGTTTTGACATTAAAGAACCACCAGCCGCAACATCATAATCGATCTAAGAGATCCCACTAATCCATTATAAAAAGTTTGAATTATCAACCAATCTGGTGACAATCAATCTAAGAGATCCCACTAATCCATTATAAAAAGTTTGAATTATCAACCAATCTGGTAACAAATGAATAAGCCTCATCAAAAGGTTTTGACATTAAAGAACCACCAGCCGCAACATCTATATTTTCTCTTCTATTAATGAATAAGCCTCATCAAAAGGTTTTGATATTAAAGAACCATCAGCCGCAGCATCTATCATCATAAGTGATCCCACTAATCCATTATAAAAAGTTTGAATTATCAACCAATCTGGTAACGAATGAGGGCACTTCTTAAGAAAATCTTTAAATCTCTCCCAAGCTTCATATGTCGACTCTCCATCAATCTGACAAAATGATGTTATGTCATTTCTAATTTTAACAGTTTTGGATGGAGGGAAATATTTGGATAGAAATTTCTGTGAAAGTTCTCTCCAAGTTCTAATAGATCCAGGTGCTAACGAATTTAACCACATCTTAGCATTATCCCTAAGTGAAAAAGGAAAAAGTCTAAGTCCAATAACATCATTTTAAACTCTGTCATATTTAAAGGTAGTACACAGTTCTAACAAACTAGCGAGGTATAAATTAGGATCTTCATTTTGTGTACCTCCGAATTGATTGTTTTGTTCTATTTGGATAATAGGCGATGTGTAAATTAGGATCTTCATTTGGTGTACCTCCGAATTGATTATTTTGTACCATTTAGATAATAGCAAGTTTAAGCTCAAATGAATTAGCAGCTATATCAGGATTTTGGATAGATAAGTGAATTTCATCTACTGTAGCATTTGCATAATCTCGTAGGGGTCTAGGTTGGTGTTTATTTTCTATTTCTTGATTGTTCACGTTGTTTTCCATTATATCAGAATTTCTAGGTTCTCTTCTCAGTCTTCTAATTTTTCTAACAGTGCCTTATAATTCCAAATCTTAGGGTATAAGATTTTCAGATCCAAATTTACACATACAATTGAAATCAATACATAGAAAAATAGTTAACTAAATATGAAAATAAGTTGCAATTCCAGTAAAAATTTTCTAGTAGTCCTAATTTGTTCGTTACCCTAATTATGATTCTTGTTTACTCCCTGAAAATGGTGTTAAAAACTTGACAGCAACTTTATATATGCTTAAAAATATAAGTATTTAATACTACTGCTAGAAGATTTAATTCCTCAGCAACGACACCAAAAACTTAATAATAATTATTGATTCGGTAAAGATGTATATATAAAATTTTCAATAATGTCGCCAAAAACTTGATAACAGTTATAGATTTGATAAAGATGTGTATAAAATATTCAATAATTGTGCAAAATCACACTTATCAACGCAAGTATACGTATCGCTCAAGTAATATAGGGCTCTAATGGAGTCCTATATATCGATCCCACAGGGAGTAATATTAGAAGCTACAAACTAAAAGCAAAGTCATACAAACTACAACAAGTAAATAACACTTATCTCTAACTTCTCCCCAAGAAAACTCCTCAAAGTTTCTCTGAATCTCTTCATTTCTTTACAACAAGCAGAATTCCTCTTTCAAGCAGCAAAGAGGAAGAAATCTCTCACTTTCCCTCCACTCTTACAATCTCTTGAAGAATTCCTCACAATTAGACTCTCTACACACTACTGGGGCTCTTGGACGTTGTTCTAACCTTCCAACTCCTCAAACTCTAGAGCCTCTTCCTTCTAATTTTTGGCCAAAATATTCTTTTAAAGTTGTAGAAGAATTTTCCCGAGTTGCCTAAGCATCCCTCCAAAAATTATCCACATTCAATGCACCTTTGGAAATAACTGCCGATCTCGCCGTCGGCGGCCTCGAGGGCGCCGTCGGCTGGCCTTCTAAATTATTTGTCTGGAGTCTCGGAAAAATTTCGACGTCAGCGCCGTTAGGCTCGCTGTCGGCACCCTAGTTCAAATATTTACATTTTGGTCCTTTTAGCTCCAAATTCGCTCCTTTTTGCATCTTTTTGCTCCAATGACCATAATTCATCATACCTGCAACAAAACATCAAAAATATATTTCTTTAAAGTGCAAAATCATCAAAAATAGTGTAAAATAGGTATGAAAATCTCAACATATTTTCCTTTGGTCATGGTATAATTAATTTGAGTCTCATTAAGAGTTTTACTAGCATAGTGGATAACTTTGAAAATTTTATCATGCTTTTGTCCTAAAATAGCTCTAATAGCATAATCACTAGCATCACACATCAATTCAAAAGATTTTTCCCAATATGGTGAAATAATAATTGGTGTAGTGACTAATTTTTCTTTTAATAATTCAAAAGCTTTTAGGCACTCTTTTTCAAAATTAAAAATTCAATCTTTTTCAAGTAAATGGCATAGATGCTTAACAATTTTTAAAAAGACTTTAATATATTGCCTGTAGAATCCAGCATGTCTTAAAAAACTCCTAATTTCCTTCACACTTGTTGGTTAAGGTAAATTAACGATCACTAAAATTTTTGCAGGGTTTACTTCCATACCATTTTCTGAAATTTGATGATCCAAAACTATTCCTCCTGCTACCATAAATTGGGCATTTTTCCCAATTAATGACTAACTTTGTTTCCTCGCAGTGCTTAAGAACTTTTGATAAATGTTCTAAACAAGATTCAAATGAAGTTCCAAACACTGAAAAATANATATGGTGAAATAATAATTGGTGTAGTGACTAATTTTTCTTTTAATAATTCAAAAGCTTTTAAGCACTCTTTTTCAAAATTCAAAATTCAATCTTTTTCAAGTAAATGGCATAGATGCTTAGCAATTTTTAAAAAGTCTTTAATATATCGCCTGTAGAATCCAGCATGTCCTAAAAAACTCCTAATTTCCTTCACACTTGTTGGTTAAGGTAAATTAACGATCACTTAAATTTTTGCAGGGTTTACTTCCATACCATTTTCTGAATTTTGATGACCCAAAACTATTCCTCCTGCTACCATAAATTAGGCATTTTTCCCAATTAATGACTAACTTTGTTTCTTCACAGTGCTTAAGAGCTTTTGATAAATGTTCTAAACAAGATTCAAATGAAGTTCCAAACACTAAAAAATCATCCATAAAAACATCAATCCCTTTTTCAAGTAAATCACAACAAATATCCATCATGCATCTTTGAAATGTAGCAAGTGCATTACATAAGCCAAAATGCATTCTTCTAAAAGTAAATGTACCATAAGGACTGGTAAAAGTTGTTGTAGTCTTGATCCTCATGAGCTATTTATATTTGGTGATAACCAATATATCCATCCAGAGAACATAAGTATTTATGCCTAGCTAGTCTATCCAACATTTGATCTAGAAAGGGTAGTGGAAAATGATCTTTCCTAGCGGCGAGATTTAACTTTATATAATCAATGCATATTCACCACCCTGTGATGTGTCTTGTTGGTATTAACTTGTTATGTTCATTTAAAGCCACAGTCACTCCTTTCTTAGGAATACAACAAATCAGACTAACCCATGCACTATTTAAAATAGGGTAGATAATTTCAACATATAACCACTTTAAAATATATTTCTTAACAACTTCTTTCATAATAGGATTCAATCTCCTATGAGGATCATCCCTAGAGTTGCAGTTCTCTTCCATATGAATTCTATGCATATAGATTGAATGACTGATCTCTTTTATATCAGCAATTGTCCATCTAAAGGTTTTCTTGTAACTCTTTAAGGTTTTGATCAAACTATCTTCTTCTTCTATAATTAACTTTGAGAAAATTATAACAGATAATGTAGAGGAATCACCTAAGAAGGCATACTTTAAATGCTCAGGAAGTAACTTCAACTCAAGCTCAGAAGATTTTTTAAATTGATGGACAAAAAGATTTATCTTTTTCTGTCGTATCCAAAACTTCAAAAATTTCTTGAACATAATTTAAATCTTCCTTATATAAATCTTCATATTTATCTAATTCCTCTTCTTGCTTGTGTTCCAACTCTTTCAAAATGTCATTCACTTAGAATCTTATAACATTCATTCTATAACATTCATCATCTTTACCTTTTGTAGGGTATTTCATTGATTTAGAAATATTAAATATAACAATTTGATCATTGACACACGTTGTTAATTCTCCTTTCTGCACATCTATCATTACTCTTCCTATGGCTTGGAAAGTCTCCCCAAAATGATAAGTATCTCCTTATCTTCCTTCATATCTAGGACAATGAAATCAACAAGAAAGATAAATTGATCCACTTTCACTAGAACATCTTCTATAAATCCTTTAAGATAGGTTATTGAACGATCAGTTAACTGCAGAGTTACAGTAGCAGGGTTTTATTCTTCTAATCTCAATGTTTTAAGTATTGATAATGGTATAAGGTTGATGCTTGCTCCTAACTCACATAATGCTTTCCCATAAAATTTGTCTCCTATTGCACATGGAATTGTAAATCTACCAGGATTTTTAAGTATTTTAGGAAGCTTTTTCTGAATTATAACACCGCACTCCTCACTAAGTGCAACAGTCACATTATCTTCAAACTTCCTTTTCCTGTTAAGAATATCCTTCATAAACTTCACATAACTTGACATTTGCTCTAGAGCTTCAGCAAATGAAATATTAATTGTAAGTTTCTTAAAAATCTCCAAAAATTTTGAAAATTTTTTATTAAACCAATTTTGAGTCAGAATGTCCTATTAAACCAATGAAAATCAATATAGAAAAACCACTACCTCCATTTCCTCATAGATTGAAGCTGAAAAATAAAGATAACCAATTTTCAAAATTTTTAGAATTATTAAGGAAATTAATGATAAACATTCCATTTGTTGACGCTTTTGAACAAATGCTAAGCTATGTGAAGTTCATGAAGGATATACTTAATGCTAAAAGGAAGTTTGTAGATAATGAGATTGTTGCACTTGGTAAAGAGTGTAGCGTTATAATTCAGAAAAAACTTCCTGAAAAACTTAAAGATCCTGAAATTCTTACAATTCCTCATGTCATTGACAAAAGAATTTTTTGGAAAAGCTTTATGTGATTTAAGAGTCAGTATTAATCTTATGTCGTTATCAATTTTCAGAAGATTGGTTTTAGGAGATATTTCACCTACAACTGTAACTCTTCAGTTAGCTGATCATTCAACTACATATCCTAAAGGAGTTATAGAAGATGTTTTGGTAAAAATTGATAAATGTATTTTTTCTGTGGACTTTATTGTATTAGATATGTAGGAGGATAAAGAAATTCCTATCATTTTAGGAAGACCCTTCCTTACCACTGGAAGAGCTTTAGTGGATGTGTAGAAAAGAGAACTAACCATGACAGTTAGTGATCAAAAGTTTACATTTAATATTGCCAAATCAATGAGATAATCTATAAAAGAGCAAGAGATTGATTGCTACAAAATGGTTATTAATGAATATCTAAGCCATGAATATTTCAAAAAGACATTTGAAAGGGAATTTGAAAAGGAATATGTTGAATATTAGGATGAGGATAAAATTCAAGATGAATCTATGAAAGTGAGTAAAGAAGATTTAGATTATGTTCAATAAAAATTTGAAATGTTAGATCCTACAGCAAGTAATAAAAATTTGATTTTATCTATGGAGAGACCTTATGAACTAGAACTGAAAACACTTCCTACAAATTTGAAGTATGCATTTTTAGGATATTTATCTACATTACATGTTATAGTATCCTCAGAATTAACTGCTACACAAAAACAACAGTTGTTGGAATCTTTAAAAAGATATAAAAAAGCCTTTGGATGGACATTAGCTGATATTAAAGGAATTAGCCCTTCAATTTGTTTGCATAGATATTTATTGGAAGATCAACATGAACTAAGAGCTGATCCTCAAAGGAGCTTAAATCTTATGATGAAGGAAGTTGTCAAGAAAGAAATTTTAAAATGTTTAGATGTTGAAATAATATATCCTATTTCAGACAGTGCTTGGGTAAGTCCAATTCACTATGTTCCAAAGAAAGGAGGAGTGACTGTAGTGACAAATGAGAATAACAAATTAATAACAACAAGGCAAGTGCTTAGATAAATCCAATTCACTGCATAGATTATAGAAAATTAAATTCTGCCACTAGGAAGTCTGACCTTGTGATATATCCTATTTCAGAAAATTAAATTCTGACACCAGAAATTCTTATCTTGTGGAAAATATATCCTATTTCAAATAGTGCTTGGGTAAGTCCAATTCACTGCATAGATTATAAAATTAAATTCTACCACCAGGAAGGATCATTTTCCTTTACCTTTTTTGGACCAGATGTTGGATAGGCTGGCTGGGTACATATATTTCTGTTTTCTAAATGGATATACCGGTTATCATCAAATGCCTATTGCTCAAGAGGATAAAGAGAAAACAATATTTACTAGTCCTCATGGAACTTTTGCTTTTCGGCGAATGCCCTTTGGATTATGTAATACACCTACAATATTTCAAAGATGTATGATGTCAATTTTCAGTGATTTAATTGAAAATGGATTGAAATCTTTATGAACAATTTTTTTATATTTGGAACTTCTTTTGAAATATGTCTAAATCATTTAGAGAAAGTTCTTAAATGATGTGAAAGGACTAATCTCGTATTGAATTGAGAAAAATGTCAATGTATGGTTGCAGGAGGAATTGTGCTTGGGCATAAAATTTCAAAAAATGGCATGGAAGTAAATCCTGCAAAAATTCAGGTTATATCAAACTTACCTCCACCTACTACTGTAAGAGGAGTTAGGAGCTTTTTAGGACATGTTGGATTTTACAGGCAATATATTAAAGATTTTTTTAAAAATTACCATGCCTTTATTCAAACTTCTGAAAAAAGATACAAAATTTGATTTTAACCAAGATTGCCTTAAAGCCTTTGAAACTTTAAAGGAAAAATTGATCACTGCTCTTATAATTGTTTCACCTGATTGGAGAAACCTTTTGAATTAATGTGTGATGCTAGTGATTATGCAATTGGAGCTATTTTAGGGCAGAGATATGATAAGATTTTTAAAGTCATATACTATGCGAGTAAGACTCTTAATGATGCTCATATTAACTATAACACCACTAAAAGAGAGTTATTAGCCATTATGTATGCTTTTGATAAGTTTTGGTCATATCTGATTGGATCTAAATGCATTGTGCACATTGACCATTCGACTATTAAATATTTGGTGTAAAAGAAGGATGTGAAACCAATATTAATTAGATGGGTACTTCTGATGTAAGACTTTGATTTTGTAGTAGTTGATAGGAAATAGACTGATAATCAAATTGTTGATCATCTATCTAGGATAGAACAGAAAGAAATACTTGTTGCAGGAAAAAAAATAATGAAACTTTTCCTAATGAAAAACTTTATGATATAAAAGGATGGGAAATACCTTAGTATGCTAACATTGTAAATATTGTTAGTGCTATTTTATCATATGGACTAACTAAACAATAAGAAAAGAAATTCATTCATGTTGCAAAATTTTATTTTTGGGATGACACCTATTTATATAAACAATGCAAAAATTTAGTAATGAGACGATGTGTGTCTTTCAAAGAAATTCAGGAAATTTTCCAAAAATGTCATGATTCTAAATTTCGAGGTCATTTTAGGAATGATAGAACTATTTATANACTTATGTGTGTCGTGTAACATGTACTGTAACTCTTGGAATTTATATATAATTGTAAGGTTTTGTGTTGTGATTGTTTATTTGGGTTAGTACATCATTTAATCACTTAAATTTATGTCTAGAATGATTGGGGGGATGTAGTTGAGGCTTGAAGTTAATCCAAATCACAAAAATCTAGAAATTGAACCAATTTTGAAAATCTCAACAACGACGCCATCGACGCCACCGACGGCGGATTTTTCCCGAGACTTAGGTTATTTAAATCAATAGATCTCACCGTTAGAGCCGACGGCGCTGAAGACCACACCGACGGTGAGATAAAAAAAAACACTTTTAATCGTGATTTTGACTAATCAACCGCCACTATTCATCACCACCTTCCTCTTAAAAAATAAAAATTTCAATCTGTGGCTTGAAGATTTTGGATTTGGGGAAATTTCAAAGCATTTAGACACTGAATTTTATCATCTCTCGGTAAGAGCTTCACTCCAACCTAAAAATATTTGATTTTCACCTTGAATTTCTTCCACATTGAGAAGATTCAAAAAAATTGAGAATGTGGAGAAAATATTTGGCAGAAATTCATGAAATTTAGATTTGAACTCTTAGAGTCACTCTTGGAAGCCATTATTTGAGTATTTGAAGTGTATTTTATAATTTTTTTTAATTTTGATTAGATTGACATGGCTCCGCGACAAAGGAGGCTACTTGAGTTTGACGAGTCTTGCTTCGTCAATGCGAAGGCTCGGTCGAGATTTACTTCAGTATTTGAAGGGAAGAAATGTATACAAGATCGTGTTTTTGAGAGTCTGGGAGGAGAAGTTGAACAAGTTATTACCAAACGGAGGTGGGAAAACTTCTATTATACCACCAATAAGGCTGCTGCGAATATTGTGAAAGAATTTTATGCCAATGCATTGTATTCTGAGGACGGAACCGTTTGAGTAAGGGGTTTTTCTGTTGAGTTTAGTGTCACCCGCATTAACTCATTTTATGAAGTCCCAGAATCTTATAGCTGCAATTATGAAACCTTCAGTACAATGGAAGGCCCACTGAACGATGTCATCAACTTTCTCACTGATGGAAAAGGGACATAGAAGATAAAGCAACGTAAAATGATAAATTTTTCTGCTTCCATGTTGAATGTCACATCTAAAGCGTGACATTATTTTATTTCCTCTACTCTGTTACCTACCTATCACCATAGTGAGGTAACAAGAGATATAGTTATTCTAAATTTCTGTATTTAGAATAATCAAACTATAAATGTGGGGAGAATTATTTATAAGAATATATTGACCACAGTAAAGAGTGAATCAAGTGGAGGTCTGGGACATCCTGACCTCATTTATGCACTTTGCCAACTTTCTAGAGTTGAAGTTGGAGATGATGAAGAATGGGTTTACCCTATGAAACCCATTAGTAAAGCTAATTTGAGGACATATGAATCCCATGAAAAATGGAGATCTGGGAGTAGGAGTTAAGAATCTTCTACTAGTAGACTTATCCCCTCTACTAGTTATGACCTTCCTTCCTTTTGCTCCCCTACCTTGAATGATTTAATGAATGAGTTAACCTTGCAGCCGAAGAGTATAGAGCAAATAAATGAAAGAATTTAAGGATTAGAACATAGACATGATTATGATAGTGAGTACCTACAGAGGCATTCTGACTTTGAGATAGCTTACTACGAAATTCAGGCTCGACACTATAAAGGTTTGTCTAATGTTACTTTTTTTGAATGCCCCCGTTATACTCAGTATCAGCCCAATCCACCTACTGACCAGAGAGACGAGGATATAGTATGGGACTTTTATATATGATAGTAATTGATGTGCTTTTATTTTTGTAATTTTGTAATAGAGATAGATGTTTGTTTGTTTGTACTTTGATTTTTATTTTTATGTTGCAATTGGATAATTTTTAATTATTGTTATAAATGTTTAGAGTGGTTATTGAAATTTGCATGTGTAGTTATAATAGATGTTGATTAGTACCTTGTAAAATTGTAATGTGATGTGATTTTTATTTGCATTTTAAAATATTTGTAATTATTTTTTGTTTAGTATTATGGATGTGTTAACGAAATATTATGTTTGTATAATGTTTAGTTTTGTACTTATTTCAATATTTCATTACCCAGCAAATTCTCTAATGATTATATGTATAGAAAGCTCCTAATATTACCGACTAGTTGAAGTTAAAATTTTGAGAAGGAACTGCAAAAATTTTAGAATGATGAAAATGCCTAAAGTACTGAGGTATGATTTATATTTAGAATTTTCTTTCCACCTGTATCATTCCATATTAAAAAATTTAAGTTTGGGGGAGGGAAGAAAAAGATTAACTATTAGATGTTCTCAATTTTAATATTTTTAAAAATTATTAATAATGATTTTTTTGTAGTGAATTTAATTCAGATAACTATATTTTGTAGATAATTAAATATTATGATTGATTTAAAGGAATATTTTGTCGATTAAGATATTTAGTGTAAGAGAGTAAGACTATAGTTAACTATTTAAAGTAAAGAAAACTATATTTTGAAATATTAAGAATCTTAGAAATATATTTGAGAAGAAAAGATTGGGGCTCAATGATGTAAAAGCTATGAAATACTTATAAGGTAACAAAATGCTTTGAGTTTCAAATTTAGGGAAAGAAAGGTGATGTTCAAAACCATTAAATGCTATCCAAATATAGTAATCCTCTCTCTCTCTCTCTCTCTCTCTATATATATATATATATATATAAGTGAGGAGAAGCTTAAGGAGATGCCTAATAAAAAATTGGCTTCACTTGGACCTACCTAAAGAGAAAACCTAAATACATTTTTGAACTTATACTTATGGAATAACATTTTTTACTAGTAGTGTTCTCATGAAGTTTCTATCATTTGAATATTCTAAGTGACTTGATATTGCAACATATAGTCATTCTTGAAATGAATAGAAAACTAGAACTCTTAAACTTGATGACTAGATAGTCTTGTACCTACAGGGTTAATTTAATTACTTGAATTTTTTCTGAAAATCTCACTATGGTATTTACTTAAATCAAACTTATAGTATTTCTGAATTAAAACTTTACTATAATAGATCATAACTTTTATGTAGTAATTAATTACTTGAGGACAAGTAATAGTTAAGTTTAGGGGATTTTGGTTCCGTTGCTGGGACTTAAATCTTCTAGAAACAGTATCAAATTCTTGTATTTTTAAGCATATATAAAGTCGATGTCAGTAGCCAACCCTGTAATAAATAAGTTTCATGCAAATCTACATGGAATCAACCAATGAATTGTCTATGTGCGAGGCAGGTTTGTATAATTCACTCCTTTAAGAATAAAGGAGATGTTTATGATTGAAAATTTGCATATCTGTCATTACACAAATTTTACCCCTACGAGAGATAATATGAATGAACTCTACCGGTACCTTACGGATGAAGAGGCAAACTGGGAGGCCAGAGATGATGGAAATGTAAGTTTTTCATCATCATTGTTAAATCATGTATCTAAGGAATGACACATCTTTATTGCATCAAAATTACCGCATACTATGAAAATAGTAAGATAACTAAGGAGAGTGTTATTTTAAATTATTGTATTCAAACCAAAAACCCTATTAATATTGGAGCAATCATTGTGAAATTGGTTTTGGGTTTGAATGTGAGTGGGTCTGTAACCAGACTCGGACATACAACCACTATTTTTCTTTTTTGCAGTCAATCGCAAGTACCTTATGAGTGTTGGGAAAAAGTGCTTCTTCCTTAGAAGCCGATGGATCTAGAAGTCTATTGCAATTGTATTGAAATGAGAGATGAGAACAATATGAATGTACTGATGGATCAAGCATCCGAGTATTCATCACCTATTCAGCCTTACTTCAGTTCGAACGCACTTTTAAAAAGGATCGAGACGATAGAAAAAGAGGTGTAGAATCTTATGCATGCAATTAGGAATATTTTTGAAATATTGGATCAATTGGATTGGAGACTTAAAGAACATTTTGAGCATACTGGTTGAAGATGGCTTGGTTCTTATGTTTAAGAAACATGCTTGAATTGGGGAGGATTCAACTTATGAGTTTCCTTATCGACCCTTCTACAACTTTTATGTATACTACAAATCTATGGGAGATATCCAGAAGGACGATAGTGAAGAAGATGTTTGAACTTAATGTATGCACGAAACGCTTTATTTAGTACTGATTCTTTTAGTTATTTGTTGTGTTGAATTGCATTTACTTTTATTGTTGAACTATATCGATGTTTGTGTTTGGAATTTTGATGTTTAGATTTCAATGTTATGATGTTTTGGTTTGATTTAAACACTGAATTTGATGTTTGTTAGCTTGAAAATTTTAGCTTGTATTAGTGCAGATTTCATATATAAAAGTGAGTTTTATATTTTCTATGAAAGATGGATGTTAGAGTACTGTTTGATTATGCTTATAAGGGTTCATTTGAGTTAATTTTAGATAGGCATAAAGCAGTACAGAGCAAATTTTCACAGAAAATGAAATCTGAAAAAAATTAAGGTGTTGGTGCAAGATGCGCCGGATTGCAGAGAGTTGGTGCATGTTGCGGGAAATTCCCAAAAATGTCAAATTGCCTAAAAAGCCGCAAAATTGCATAATAAAACTCCATTTTTATCCTACCTCTAAACCTTGACTTAAGGTTTCACATTGAGCATGATAGAGAAGATTTCGAAGACTAAAAATCGTCGATTTCATCTTCTCTTGGTTAAAGCTTCACTTTAACTTTGAAATTTTTTATTTTCACCATGAATTTTTCCTACATTTTGGAAATCCAAAAATTGGAATTTTTTATGAAAAAGCTTGAAGATAACTCATGATGAAAAGTTTCTTACCAAATAATCTTACTTGGGTAATTAGATTTTTTATTTTATAATTTATTCTGAATATATTTGGATTTGGGTAGAATTTCAAATAGCTCCATGAGTAAACAGAGGAAGGACAAATGATTTTGATGCATGAAGATTTGTTAATTCAAAGGCCCAACACAGTTATAACACTCATATCAAATCGAGAAGATTGATTCAGGAACGAGCATTTTCTAACCCGAGTGGCGAGATCGAGAGGTTGATTCTTGCCAAAAATTGGGAACGATTTTGCTACTTCACCGCAGTAGCGATTGTGTCAATGATTCGAGATTTTTATGCCAACTTGATATTTACTGATGTAGATCACATTCTCGTGAGAGGTAAGCAAGTTGAATTTACTGTCGAAAGGCTCAATGCTTTTTATGGGCAGAGGGATGTATTTTTTTTATGAATATCTGCATTCATGATGATTGATTCATCACTAGATGAAGTGATTGCCTTCCTGACTGATGGAACAGGAGAATGGAGGATTAAAAATAACAAGATAGTTAACTTCTCTGCTTCCATGTTGACTAGTCAGTCAAAGGTATGGCCCCACTTCATTTCTGCTACATTACTACCAATAAATCATTTGGCCGATGTAATAAAGGATAGAGTTGTATTGAACTATTACATTCAGAACATGAAAGCAATAGATGTTGGTGCACTGATAGTCTATCATGTACTGAGCATAGCTAAGAGCTCTGCAGTTAGTGGTTTGGGTTACCCTGCCCTAATTTTCACTCTTACAATCAGAAATAGAATCCCATAGAAATGAAGAAAGATTATAACCACAAAATCCTATTGGGAAACATATGATGCAAAGAGTTGAATCATTTGTTGAATCTAGGGATGGAAGAAGTGTAGACCCTCTACATCAGCTGCAGGGGCATCTACTTCTCGCCCTACATCATTAGAAAATATTATGGACCAACCCATGATTCAATAATTAGATAAAGTAAATATTTAGAATCAGATTAGGGAGATTAAAGCCATAAATGCCTATAATAATGAGTATCAACAGAGGAAATTTCAACATGTTATAGCTTTTGAGGTTGCTATGGTGAGGTATCTTAGGGATACAAAGTGGAATTTCCCTACTTTCCTCAGCTTTACTCCATATGCTCCTGTTCATGATGAAGAAGAAGAAGAAGAGGAAGAAGAAGATGATGATGAGGAAGACTATGAAAATTGATATTTTCTAGAGTTATTTTATTTATTTTGTTTAGTTGTTTGTTTGTTCGTATGTTATTTGGATTCTATTTAGTTAGCATTTGAAACTGTACTAGTAAAAAATTTTATTTTTGTGCAGTGAACTTAAAATTGTAATAGTAACAGTAGATTTTTACTTTTTCTGCATTTTTAGTATTTTCAGTTTTTATTTCTGTTTTTAAATCTCAAGAAATTCTTTAGAATAAATTATGTCTCATTTAATGCTTTAAAGTCTGAATGTATTTTTAAATTTAGTATCTGCAGTATACCAGAGCCCAGTTTCATAGTAAAAAATCCTCTACAGGTTAGTTTTTACTTTCATGCATATAATGTTTTCTTTCACCAACTAAATTGTGTGCTAGAATATTTTTAAATACCTAAAAACTTAAGTTTAGGGGGAAGAAATTTTTTTTAAAAAAAGAAGTAAACCAAATTTTATTTGTCCTTAAATAACAATATTTTTAAAATTAATTTAACATGAACGAGGATATTAAGATTAAACTTTAAATGACAATACTTAAGTTTATAAATATTATGGTAAATTTAGGTAAAAGTTTTTAATAATAAAGGTCAATTTTAATGTTGAAGATATTTGGTATGATAAGATAAGACTAAGTTTTTCTATTTCAAGTAAAGGAAATTATATTTTTGAAGTATTAAGAATTTTAGAGATTCATGCAAGAAGAAAAGAATGAGACTTTAAGAAAATCATAAACTAATATAAATTTATAAAGTGAAGAAAGGTAAGGAGTATTAACTTTGAGAAGAGGATAGTGAAGTTCAAAACTATTAAAGGCTATCCATATATAATAATCCTCACTTGAAAAGAAAAAGAAAAGAAAGGATTAAAAAAATCCTAAAAAAAAAGAAATAAAAAAATAAGTGAGGTGAAGCTTGAGGAAATGCCTAATGAAAAATTGGCTTCACTTGAATCAACTTAATGAAAAAAGCTTTATTACATTTTCTAAACTTATATTGGATTATTAGTAGCATTATTAGTAAAGTTTTCCTATAGTTCTTTTTCATATGAATATTCTAAACATCCTTGATATGACAAATTGCAATTCTTCTTGAAAAAAATAAAGATTCAAAAATCATAAAATTTACTACTAAATACTCTTAGACTTAGAATTTGAATCTAAGTTATTAAAGATTTTTCTTAAATTTCACTATTTAATTTATTGAACTAAAGTATAGAAGTTATAAGTTAGTCTCTATCTTAAGTCATATGTTTTTATGTAGTAAAAGTGTCACTTGAGGATAAGTAACATTTAAGTTTGGGGGATTTTGAAGCACCAAAATAATATGTTATTTTAAGTATATATGTTATTCTTATTTTTTGTGATATTTCACTTTAAAGAAGAGTATTTTTATGTTTTTATTGCAGGTATATCAATATTAGGAATTTGAAGCAAAAATGACGACATTTGGAGCCAAAACAGCGAAGTTTCAAACTCTTGCACATGATTCCCCAGATTGGCGCTAAATGCGCCGAAGTGGCGCCAAATGTGCCAAAACCCAGAATAGCACATACTTAACCATAGAGAGTTGCGCACGATACACCAAATTTGGTGCCAGATGTGCCAAGGATGACTTTTTTTTCAATTATGGCGGTTTGAGAACAAATTTACGCAAATTTTCAAAGGGACACTTTTTCTAAACAAAACTTGGAGTAATTCAATGCAACTAGATACTTTGGAAGGTTCTTTTAAGAAGGGATATGTCTCATGGATCAATGGACATGTCTTTTGAATTCAAAAGAGTTGACTTTTAGACAAAATTTTAGAGGGAAATTTGAATTCTTTTTGGACAAAGGCTGCCTTTAATAAAAAAGAGGGAAGTCTAGGGTTTGAGGAGAGGAGAGGAGTTTTTAGGGCATGAGGTGTGTGGCATGAAGGAGAGTTAGATAGAGAGAGAAAGTCAAGGGCTTGGAGATTTTCTTCAAGAATTGTAAGAGGAGAGGGAAGGTGAGAGATTTCTTCTTCATTACACTTCTAAGAGAGAATGGAGAGTGCTTGTAAAGAAAGAAAGGCTTGGAGAGAACTTCTAGAACTTTTCTTGGGAAGGATTGTGAGATAAGTTGTGCCTTTTATTTATTTTTTTTTGAAAATTTATTTTTATATATGAAATCCATGTTTTCTCATATCCTTCTCATGAATTTTAAGTTGTCTTCTTTATCATTCTCCCTACTTTGAGATATGGTTTTGTGAAGAATTGATTTTTTTGTACATGGTTTTAAATGTCAATAATTTGTGATGATTTGAACTCCGATCTTCATTTACCTTTCGATCATTTCAATTGAAATGTTAAAATGTATTGAGAAACATATGTTCTGAAAGGAGTATGATTTCTACAACATATGGAGAATCACATTTGATTTCATGGGAGAGTATTTCATCCATGGAATTGGGTGCAAATAAATAAGGAAATATACTTTGTTGGATGCAGAATTGGAGATTTTATGGTGACAGAATAAAATCCCCAATTTGGTTCAGTTGATTGGACACTAATGCGAGATTGTTAGCCCTCAAGGGAGGGAGTAGTGGGAGATCTGGAGTGGCAGCCAATATCCTCCCAGCCTAACCACAGATATAGGGACTAAACTCTGGATTCATCAATATTCTTTATGCACTCATAAGAGGATAAAGAATATGATTGCTCATATTTGGCACAAAACAGTTATTATATATATTTTCAAATAATTTTAATTTCTTCATAAACCATATACTCCTTATAAAGGGGAATGATGATTTCTTAGATTTGAACTTTCCGTCACAGACTATTAGTTTTAATTTTCGTAATT
Organism: Phalaenopsis hybrid cultivar; assembly: GCA_002079205.1. Lineage (NCBI taxonomy): Eukaryota > Viridiplantae > Streptophyta > Magnoliopsida > Asparagales > Orchidaceae > Phalaenopsis > Phalaenopsis hybrid cultivar. Next base: position 544,297 of record JXCR01096785.1, on the reverse strand, counting down.
TTGTTTTTGAAAGTTTAGCATTTAGTTTAGTTAACTTTGTCTTTCAACTGCATTTCAATTAGCATTCACTTGTTGCTTAATATTCAAACTTAGCAGTTTAATTTTTCATATTTTTAAAATAGTACTTTACATTATAATCTTAGGAACTTATTTATAGACATTTTTAACTTTCCTCTGGGATCGATATCTAAGACTTCATTAGAGCCCTTTATTACTTGAGTGATATGTATGCTTGCATTATTTTTAAAAGGGGATTTTGACAGTTTAAAGAATATTAAAAGATAAAATTATTTTAATTGAAGTTATTTTGATGGGATTAATTTGAATATTTTTTATTGCATCTGTCGTGTGTATTTTGTAATATTGAAAAATATTTGCAAAACCAACAGACTAAATCCACCCTCATCCCCCATTTTGCTTCTTTATGATGTATTTTTTCTCCTATTTACTCTTAAGCTCTTTTTCTTACACCTGCAACCAAAAACATAAAAATAATTTCATTAAAGCATAATATCATCAAAAATTGAGCATAAAATGTGCAGAAAAATAGGTAATTTTAAGGTGGGTTAAAAGTTACCCCTCATTTTGGAAGCAGTTATCAAAGACTTGATGTCTGAATGAAATGTAGCATAACTTACCCACCACGGTTGTGTCTTGGATGCTAATGTGAATTACATTTAGAGATTGCAGTGAAGGTCTCCCCTACCTTAGAAGTAGATTTTGTAGACTTTGTGTCTGAATAAGATACAGGAAGACAACCCCACCACAAACATGTCTAGAATGTTATTGTGAAAGAACTTCCGAGAATGTACTGATGTTTTCCCCCAACATCAAAGAAACTGAGGTTCAACATCTTAGACTTAAGGCTGTGCTAAACAGGACTTCATTTCCCATAAATGGTGCTTAATTGTAATGTGTTAAAAGATCCACAGTGTAGAGAAATAATTTAACATTTTAGCATTGAATGGAGATCTAACACACACATACATATAAAAGAGAAGTAAGAAAGAAATTACACCTCAATTTTTGTACGTGAAATATCTTTCAAAGGAAAAACAACTAAGGTAGCTTAACTGACTTTAGATAATTTACTTGGTAACTATAATTACTTTGGCCCACTATCCTCTTGATTTAGAGAAGATGGAATTGCAATGTAAAAGTATAACAGTAGTTTAGTAATAATATCAATAATGTACCATGAAGGTCATCATCAATTGCTATGAAGGTAGTAGTCCAGCATGAATAATATAAATGGTGGTTGTAGGATTAGCTAATCATAGAGGTTGTAGTTGAAGGTCGTGGTAATAATTGTTCATGTTTTCTCTCGATGGTTATATTAGAAGCTCAATGGTTATATTAGAAGCATTGACTGCCCATAAAAATTGAAATTGGGAGTTGAATGAACTGTAGACCTCGTAGGTCATAACTGATCACGTAGGTCATAGGTGATAGCTTCAAGAGTACTTGTTAGGCATAAAGGTCATAACAGAAGGCCTTAGTGATAACCTTTATCCAGGTAGACCATAGCAGAGAGTTGCATGAGCTGTGAGTCAGGTTGGCTATAGTAAGGCTACAATAACATTTTTAGGCTATAAGGGATAGAGCTGGGAGCTATGTGAGCTATGTAGTTGGTCACATTGGCCATGGTGGTGAGATGCAATAATGTTCTTAGGTCATAAAAGCTAGAGTTGAGCTGTGTGAGTTTTGATTCACGTAGGTTGTGTTGGAAAGCTGCCATAATGTTTGTAAGCCATAGAAGTCATAGTTAGGAGTTGCATGAGCTATAGACCACATATGTCATAGTTGATCACATATGTCGTACTTGTGAACTGCAATAATGTTTGTAGACCACAAAGCTTGGAGTTGGGGAGCTGCATGAATTGCTGGGCTACAATAACGTTACAGGTCGCAGTTAGTCACATACGCTGTAGTGGGGACTTGGAATAATGTTTGTGGGCCATAAAGGCCAAAATTGGGAGCTAAATGTGTTATGAGCCACGTAGGTTGTATTTGGTTATGCAGATCATAGTGTATATAGGCCACAGAGGCAAGAGTTGGAAATTGTGTGAGTAGTAAGTCATGTAGATCATAGTGGTGAGCTGCAATAATATCCATAGGCCACATAATCCAGAGTTTGAAGATGTATAAGTTGTGAACCATGTAGGCCATACTTGATCACATAGGCTAAAGTGGTGAGCTGCTATAACATTTGTAGGCCATAAAGGCCCATGTTGGGATCTGAATGAGTAGTGTGTCACATAAGTTATAGTAGCTCACATAGGCCTTAGTGACAAGTTTCAATAACGTCTTTAGGTCACATAGACTAGAGTTAGGAGTTGCGTAAGCTATGCGCAACGTAGCTCGTTGTTGGTTACCTTGGTGAGCTGCAATAACATACATAGGCCATTAAGATAAGAATAGGATGATGCATGAGATGTGAGTCACGTAAGCCATAGTTAGTCATATAGGCCATATTGATGAGCTGCGATAACATCGACTGGCCACAGAGGTCATAACAAGGAGCTGAGAGGAGAGAACTTTAGGAGTTTAGACAAATTTTTGTATCTTGGGTATGGAAATCATAAGTTGTTGCTATAAGAGTTATCACCAAATCTTAAATACAACATTATTTGTTACCACATATTGAAGTGAGTTTCCATACTCAATTCAAGGTGTATCATTGCACTATATTCAAAGTGTGTCATTCTACCATCTTCAAGAGCATCATTACACAAAAATGTACTTTGTTACCCTGTAAGGTCCACTGATGGCAACAGGCAGGGGGGTTGACGCTAGTTTGCTTTGATCGGTGAGGAGTGGTCAACAATGATCGATAACTGCAGAAGTAAGAAATGTTCGTTAGCTTTTCGAACCAGAACAGTTTTGGAAATTGGCTCCTATGCATCTTTAGGTCGAGGTCTCCCTTCATGAAGGGAGTAGGGCTCTATTAATTTACAGAGTCTGGGAGTTGCCTCTCCTGTAAATAAAAGAAAAATCAGATAACTCCATCAAATGACCCAGAGAGAGTCTTAAATGTAGACATTTTAGTGCCTTAATGTTGTCAGAAATGAGTGATCTTGGGCTCACTAGATTTTTCTCATTGAGACGTTCGATTTGATTATAAGCTCAATAGAATGGAATATATTTGACCTTCCAATTAACCACCCAAAACATTCAAAAATAATTTAACAGCTTGATCCAGTCTTGATTTGAATGAGATTGGACCAATTGTGAATTCATTGTGTTCATCTCATGAGGTCGGTTAATTTGACAATAAGTTTGTTGAAATCACAGTTCTCCAGAAATTTTTAATTTTAGTTTGGATATTTCTCTTTAAAAAAATGCTCCAAGATTTGTGCTAATCGCCTCGAGATTCATGCCAAATGACAATATTTATTGATGATATATCTTGTCTCAATGAGACAAATTCAAAGACACCAAAAGTCATCCTATATTGGGGCCACATGTATCAAAACCAAGTAATTTAAGTGTAATAAAAAAATTATGACATATTAATTCAATGGTTAAATGATCTCCAAGTCTCACATGGTTATACTCAATCTTATTAAGCATTTCAATGAAAAATATTTAAAGAGCACAAGATCACTCAATTCTTAATTTATTTTGGCACTCGATCCTAAATGAATAGTATATTATGATCAAATGAGACAATAGTAGCCATTTGATGGAACATTGTATAATTTGGGTCTAACAACCAAAATATACTCTCCAAAATTTAAAATAGACTTCAATTCTTCATATAAGAAGGTCATGAACTGAAAATTCAAAAAAAAAAAAAGACCAGCCAGGTAATTATTATATTTTATTTTATTATTTTTAAAATTTTATCTGTTTGCATGAAGAAACTTCATGCAAAATGTTATTTTGACCCCCAATTAATGAACTAAGGTAAAAGGGAAATTTTGTAATGTGGCACCGCCACCTACCACATCTCACCTACCGCTCACCTACCGGCCACCTACCGGCCACCTACCACCCACCTACCCTCACCTACCACTCTCTTGCTTCTATAAATAGAGAGGGTGTGAGGCATATGAGAGCAAGGGAAGAAATCTTAAGGGTGTGAGGCTTAGGAGCGGAAAGTGAGAAGAGATCTTAAGCTACCACAAAGGAGGAGAGAATAGCTATAGAGTTAGAGAGGAGGAGAGCATCTTGAGGCCTTGTATCAAGGTGTCGCTTGAGAGGGAGGCCATAGAAGGAAGATGAGGGCTCATCTCTATGTATAAGCTATGTATTCTCCATTTCTTTTGCCTTAG
>JXCR01096785.1:507814-536442 GCA_002079205.1 Phalaenopsis hybrid cultivar | reverse complement strand
ATAATTTTTATTCTATTTTATTAATTAATACTTTTAATTGATTATAAATCTTTGTATCCTTGTAGTCAATTAATTTTTTAAAAAATACTACTCATGAATACATACATATATATATATATATATATATATATATATATATATAATTGATGAGCAGTATTTCTAGCCAAAAGGAGCAGAACATGAACGAACAAATCTTTGTTCTTGTTCAGCTTGTTAACTTACAAACGAGCAGAAGATGAGCTTCTTAACGAGCCGAACATGAGCTGTTCGCGAACAACGAGCCGTTTTGACAGCCATATTTATTTGATCCTAATATTAATAGAGTTAAAATTAAGATAATGGATAATACATAATTAATATGCATGACCTACATAAAAAATTTTCCAACCAACTGCGGCCCCCTTAAANATATATATATATATAGACATATATAATTGATGAGCAGTATTAGCAGAACACGAACGAACAAATTTTTGTTCTTGTTCTGCTTGTTAACTTAGCAAACAAGCATAACATGAGCTTCTTAACGAGTCGAGCATGAGCTGTTCGCGAACAACGAGCCATTTTGACAGCCATATTTATTTGACCCTAATATTAATAGAGTTAAAATTAAGATAATGGATAATACATAATTAATATGCATGACCTACATCAAAAATTTTCCAAGATAATGGATAATACATAATTAATATGCATGACCTACATCAAAAATTTTCCAACCAACTGCCACCCCCTTAAATTTGTGCTATGTAATTATTTATAATTGAGATAAATTAATAAAATTTTTCTATTTAATATTTCTAAAAATGAATATTAAATATTTGTTTCTTTAAATGATAAAATTAATTTACTTTCATAGATACTTTTTTGATTCGGTGCATCTCATAAAGCACATCAACTTAAACCATAAGTCTCGAGTNTAATATTTCTAAAAATGAATATTAAATATGTGTTTCTTTAAATGATAAAAATAATTTACTTTCATAGATACTTTTTTGATTCGATGCATCTCATAAAGCACATCAACTTAACCATAACTCTCGAGCATGCCAATTATAAAATATTTGACCCTTCACCGTTGCTATAATTAAACGGTAACCCTATCCACCGCCACATTCAATTATATATGTCTGAAGGAGTAACCAAGAACGTCGATGGCCATTTTACATGGAGCACCCGATGGTAATTGCAAATTATGGGTCATCATTCATTGTGTCAAGTGATGGAAAGAGAGATTCATGAGTTCTAAAGTTAGGATGATGAAGTTGTCTTGAGGCTTTCCTCAATTCAAATATGAAGATCAAAGTTTAAGATAACTTGAAGAGTATTTTTCTAAGTTAGTTTGAAAGATGGAAATATAATTGAGATTGAGTTAAAATTTTATGAGGAGTTGATGTGTAAAATATGTGTGATATTTATGAGTTGGNCAAAGAACGTCGATGGCCATTTTACATGGAGCACCCGATGGTAATTGCAAATTATGGGTCATCATTCATTGTCTCAAGTGATGGAAAGAGAGGTTCATGAGTTCTAAAGTTGGGATGATGAAGTTGTCTTGAGGCTTTCTCTCAATTCAAATATGAAGATCAAAGTTTAAGATAAGTTGAAGAGTATTTTTCTAAATTAGTTCAAAAGATGGAAATATAATTTNTTTGTAGTGTTATATGAAGCATAGGATGAATTGGAGTCTAGGGAGCATACAAATCAAAAGATAGAGTAGACAAAAACTTATTCATGCAGCCTGCCTGTGCCTGGAATGTAGGTGCCCAGACCAGTGCCTAGACACCCATACCGAGATAGTAGGCACCTGAAGATGAAGATTTCCATCATGCCAAATGTAGAGAACTTGGAAAGGCTGCATTTAGACCAAGTGCCCAGGCACTCAAAATTGCCTTTTGATGGTTTCTACATTTCTGAGACATCTCAAGTGATCATGAGGCTTAATATGGAGGATTTTGAAGGAGCAAGGGTNATAATTTAGATTGAGTTAAAATTTTATGAGGAGTTGATGTGTAAAATATGTGTGATATTTATAAGTTGTTATGACTCTTTATTGCATCATTTTTGTGCTTTTATAAGGTATTTTTAGTGTTATATGAAGCATAGGATGAATTGGAGTCTAGGGAGCATACAAATCAAAAGATAGAGTAGACAGAAACTTATTCATGCAGCCTCGAAAATAAGTGCCAGTGCCTGGAATGTAGGTGCCCAGACCAGTGCCTAGACCCATACCGAGATAGTAGGCACTTGAAGATGAAGATTTCCATCATGCCAAATGTAGAGAACTTGGAAAGGCGGCATTTAGTCCAAGTGCCCAGGCACCCAAAATTGCCTTTTGATGGTTTCTACATTTCTGAGACATCTCAAGTGACCATGAGGCTTAATATGGAGGATTTTGAAGGAGCAAGGGCGAATACCATTTTCTCCAGTCTTCTAAACCAATTTAATTACTTATTATTGGTATGTGAGTGAGTGTGGATAGATTTTAGTGTGTGATTATGATAGCAAGATATGATTGCTTATAATGGAGTAAAGAGGCAACTACAAGCAAGGTGCATTTCTTAGGAATAATGAATGTACTTTTCTATTGGGTTCTAATTTTCTATACTCTTGTATCTTGTTTGGATTTACAGAATGAAATCATATTTTTAGTTCTAATCAAGCAAAGTATATAAATTTCCTTTCTTTCTTGGATTGGTAATCTTTGAAACCTAGATATATCCATGTTGTGATTTCTAGAATCTTAAAGAAAAATATAGATATGTTAACCACACATGCTTCGTTTACTTTTAAATTGACCACTTTGAATATTAAAACATCTGATTGTTTTTGGCTTTTTTGAAACTCGGAGATGCCAGCTCGTCTAATTATCATCTTATAATTCTCTTTTCCAAATAATTCTCTTTTTTAAACCACTATAGAAATTTAACTTATTACCATCGGTAATAATATTAAAACTATAGGTAATAAAAATGCCAACGGTCAAGCTACGGTTTATTCGACGTAGCAAAAATGTTGGTTGGTAATATAATTAATTATAGATTTACCAATGGTTATTTTAATACCGACGATTATATGACGAATATTAACCATCGTTGTTGGTTCAAAAAAATGTCATGTTTAACAGTCGGTGTTCGTCATAATATAACTGACATATATGTCCATCAAACAAGTGTTGCACTTCCGCCAAAAAAGTGTCACTCTTCCGTCGGAAAAGTGTAGCACACCCGTCAGTTAGGCGTAGATATTTGTTTCCAACAAAAAAGTGTTGCGCTTTTTGAAAATTTCACTCGTTCCATAATGAGTCGAATAGCTGTTAGAAATTAATCATACATTCGCAAAACCACCAGTAACCCGTCGAAAACCTGTAACATCATAAAAAAAAAACTCCTTAAAAACTATAATTTACACACCTACAATCATAATAGTACAATTTTCACACAACAAAACAAAGAAAATTAACGAAACTATTTAACGCATAAACCATATACAGAAATATAAAAAAATTAATTGCATTAAATGAAATGAAATATAGAACTGTCCAATTAAAATATTATTTTGGACTAATAAATTGTTTAACAAATACAAACATGAAAAAAAACCTATTCACCCTCATCGGTCCTCTCTTCATCATCATCCTTCTCATCGTCATCTCGAACTGGTTATTTCCTATTCTGCGACTCAGACCACAACACCGCTTCTATCATAGATTTTATCTTCCACTCCATCTTTGATCTTTGGGTGGCTAGTTAGGTGAAGAACTGGGCAACAACCTCAGCAGCAACCTGGTGACTAATCTCCTCCTCATATGTAGTGGAAGTTGATGCACTATATGTGCCAGAGGGCTGGCATGCATCATAGTATGGTGCCTGGGATATTGACCAGTAGACCCTGCCCTTCTTCTTGTCGCCCACAGCCTCCCTCCACATGTCGCATTCAAAAGGATTGTGAGATGTGGTTGTGCCACCAGCCAATCACTGGGATCAACTCTCCTTAAGCCTCTAAAAGACCTCATACAAAGAAATGTTTAATGAATTTTATAAATTAAATAAACTTTAATAACTGCTTGAATTAATCTCGTGAATTATCTGGGTCACCTGGGATCTATTGTCCAATCAGGACTAATCTGACTGCCACCTGTGACTGCGCTCATCTAGTTGTGCAGCTGTTGGCTCCCATTTTTTATCTAAAGTCTTTCAGTGTAATAAAATAATTATCATACCTTTGATTTAAAATAAAATTTAAAGCATAAAATAAGTCTTACCAGACTCCTCTTGTACTTCATATGTGGAAGCGCCCCAGTACACTGCTTAGAGGCCCTCATGGCCCCCGCAGTCAAAGCTACAATTGTGCTTGGCCTACTCCCATTTCTTCTGATACTCAGGAGAGTACGATGCCCTAAGCAGCGTGGCGAACACATCCTCGCTGAACCACAAGGAGCACTCACATGTCCATTTTATATCACGAAACCGATTTCAAAGAATTCTTCAGTTTATTGTGACTACAAGCTAATAAAGTAAAAAATTAAAAAAGGAATACATTAAAAAGAAATGGCAATAGTAAATTAAATGCATTCTTCAGACTATTAAAACTAAAAACATAATAAAACACAGTAAATAGAAAAGAAAAAAAGTAAAGTGAAATCTACACACCACTAAAACCAAAATTACAAAATTGCATAGTCAGATTAACTTACACATCTTAGTTAAACTTCTCTAACAAGTCACTTGACGATGTAGTTCAAATTATTTCACCTATAACATCATTAGAATCATACTCGACGAAATGAATTTCTTCATATTCCGCACCAACATCCTCTAAATTAACCTCTTCATGGATTGTATCAAGTGGAACATATAAATCTATCATTTATTTTTCTTGATGAGCTAGTTTAATTGAATTCTAAATATCAATATTCATTGTAGGTTTACTCGTTACGATTACTACCCACTTAACTTTATCTCTTTATCTGTGGGGATATGGAAGATAAAATACCCGACTTGCTTGTCTTGCTAAAATGAATAGATCAAGTTTACCATATCTTCCTTTTAATTTTACTTCTATGATATTATATAGTTGGATTACCCTTGTTCCATGATTAGGAGCAAGATCAAATCAATCACAGTTGAACTGGTATACACTCCCACCAATAGAATAAGGATAAGCTAGTTCAGTAGCTTCTTTAAGAATTCTATAATACTCAATCTCATAATTTATTTATTACTTACTTTAACACAAATAACATAATTATAAGTCTTTTTTATCCTTCTGACCAAAACTTTGTATGAACATTTTAGCTATTTACATTATAAATCTGCCAAAATTTCATTATGCACATGGGTCCCAATTAAAATTTATCAAGCCCTAATATGTTACTCTGTTGTTCTGATCATGAATCTAATAAGTCATAAAAATTCATGTGCCATTGAAGACACCTAAAAATAATTATCATAGATTGTTAATAAATTTGTTCAAATCTAACATGCCTTGTAAACTATCAGGGGAAATTATTCTCTATATCTTTCCATCTGATATCATCTTCAACTGAGTTCAATAAATCTAAGAATAAGTTATACCATATTAAGAAATTTATGCTTTAGCACATTATAATATTTCAACCCAAAAGGATAAACTATTAATAGAATTTAGTGTCTTACACAATAAAAGGTTGAATTTCATCTTGATTTACAAGAACATAAAGAGTCATTGCTTGAAGTTTCTGATCACTGAGATAACATGATGTGCTCCTCCCTGATGCTTCACCAAACTATTAAAAAATAGAAAGTGTTGAGGGAGGCACCACACCCAATGTTGTATGTTCTTTTTGCATGAAATAGTAGGAGCAGAAAGTGGTGGTCTCCTACAGAAAGTATGCCTCACATATTGATCCTTCTAGTTGTGCTTGTTTATTCACAGTTTCAAAACTATATAAATAAATTATCATTTAACACAATTTTACAATATTACTTTTGAATTAGTAAGCACATAACTGGCGTGTGTTACTACATACCTCTCAAATGGATACATCTAATGATATTATACTGGTCTTCTAAGTAAGGTCATATGTGGAAGATGTACTAGTAAATGTTCCATGGATCATGTTATCTTCGCAGTATGGTGGATCCTAAAAAACAAATTTCTTTATCCAATTATAATTCACTAAGGCCATATGGATGATGTGAAGATAGCTTGAGACAAACATTAATCTTTGGAATGTCACAAACTTTATGAAATAAATCTTCTCTAGATGCTATTGAAGGTGAAGTTGATTTCTTAGTTTTGTTTCTTCTGAATGCAATCCTGTTCCTCCTGAATGGATGTTTAACATCTAAAAACATATGGTGACAACTAAACCATGACTTCTTCCTACCATTCTAAAGTGTAAATAACTTAAATGAATTCATGTTATATAGACATGCTAACTTTCTCTTAGTGCTGCACCCAAATAAAATTCCATATGCTATAATATCACTTATTGTCCACATTAATGTTTCCTTGAGCTAAAAATTGTTTCATGGTAACATCATATGTCATGACACTGCTTTTCCAAATAATTTTCAGCTCATCTATCAATTGTTGCAAATATACATCAATCCTAACTTTAGGACTGCTAAGAACTGTATAATCAAGGTCAGAAATAAGTAGATCGTTCTCATGCCCATCTCTGGAGAAAGATTGCATGACATAACGATCACTGGTCAACAATAGTAGGGTGACGTGGTATGACTGTACGGTGAGAAGCAATCAGAGCTTAAGCCAAGTCACACATTATGTGCTTCCACAGAAAACTCGGGATGTATACAATCAAAACATTTCCATGCTTCTTCATATGTAGGATGACTCATTGAGTTGATATCCTCTGACTTGCATAAGTCAAGTCTCTCAATACTAGTTTACTTGCACATCTCTAGACATATTATTAGAAGAAAATATCTCATATGATGTAAGAGTGTTCACTTCATCCTATAATGAAAAATCTAATTTCAATTGCGAAAATGTAAATTCACTGGCGATAGAAATTAGATTTTAAAGTAAATTTTCATTTTGGTAATAGAAATTACGTTTCCCATTGGAGGAAACAATGAACATTCATATATTATTTGAAGTCTTTCCACCTAATAGTATGTGTAGTAGTGTGTAATTATTCTAGTAAAAAGTTACAAAGACGATAATGCTTATGCTTATGGTTGGCTTTACAATTGGAAATAAAATACGTAACAACGATATCCGTGAAAGTATTGGTGTAGCTACAGTGGCTAGAAATATTAAAGATAGGCATCCTAATGTATTTAATCTATTGATTTAAATTAAATCCAACCAAACACCAAAAAAACTAAATATTAATTTGAACTATTCATTAATTCTTAATTTATTTACAATTGGAAATAAAATATGTAATAAATATATCTGTGAAAGCATTCGTGTAGCCACAGTGGCTGGAAATTTCAAAGATAGGCATCCTAATGTATTTAACCTATATATTTAAATTAAATCCATTCAAACACCAAAAAAACTAAATATTAATTTGAACTATTCACTAATTCTTAGTTCATTACACTTTGTTATTTTTGAATAAATGTTAGATCAATTAACGATCTTTGACATACTTAACATCGATAGCATATTAAACGATCTGATTTCAAGCCAAGTAAAGGTTGGCTCAGATGAAATTCAATCTAAAAATAATTTTTGAGAAATTATCATTATTCAAGATAAATTTACATACCTACCCAACGTACTGCATGTAAACATATACTTTAAAAGCCCTAAGTTCCTAACATGTATAACATAAACTTTAAAAAACCAAGTCCTAAATTCATAGACCTAACTTACATGAGAAATCAGATCGTGGATTGATCCAACTAAATTTCAATATGATCTAGCATGGATAAATTCACTTTTGGAGTTATTTCAAATTATAAGTGAGCCAACACAAATGTAATTTTTGGCTCATTGATGCAGGTTGATTTAGTGGGTTAATTTTTCAAATATTTTTCAATATTATAAAATACACATGATAGATACAAGAATAAATATGCAAATTAATCCCAAAAAAAATAACTTCAATGAAAATACATTTATCTCTTAAAAATATTTAAACTACCAAATCCCCTAAAAATAATGAAAGTATGCGTATCACTCAAGTAATAAAGGGCTCTAATGGAGTCCTAGATATCGATCCCACGTAGAAGTTGGAAATGCCTATGAGTAAAGTTTTAAGATTATAATGTAAACAAAAATTTTAAACTACAAAAGTGAAGTGCTAAATTTGAATAAAAAGTAATAGAGTGAATGTTAAATAGAATTCAGTAAAAGAGACAAAGTTAATTAAACTAATTGCTAAACTTTCAAAAGTAAAATTAAAAATAATGAACAAAGTTTTTGTGACAAAGAGTTCAAATTCAAGAAAGCATCCTTCCCCTTTATAACGAGTATATGGATTGTGAAATAATTAANTAGTGGGAGCTCTGGAGTGGCAGCCAATATCCTCCCAGCCTAACCACAGAATTAGGGACCAAACTCTGGATTTGTTAATGTTTTTTATGCACTCGAAAGACGGTAAAGAATATGATTGCTCCTATTTGACACAAAATAGTTATTATATATATTTTCAAATAATTTTAATTTCTTCACAAACCATATACTCCTTATAAAGGGGAATGATGCTTTCTTAGATTTGAACTTTCTGTCACAGCCTATTAGTTTTAATATTCGTAATTTTTCTTTTGAAAGTTTAGCATTTAGTTTAGTTAACTTTGTCTTTCAACTGCATTTCAATTACCATTCACTTGTTACTTAATATTCAAACTTAGCACTTTACTTTTTCATATTTTTAAAATAGTACTTTACATTATAATCTTAGGAACTTATTTATAGACATTTCCAACCTCCCCGTGGGATCGATACTAAGACTTCATTAGAGCCCTTTATTACTCGAGTGATATATATGCTTGTGTTATTTTTAAATGGGGATTTTGGCAGTTTAAAGATTATTAAAAGATAAAACTATTTTAATTAAAGTTATTTTGATGGGATTAATTTGAATATTTGTTATTGTATCTGACGTGTGTATTTTGTAATATTGAAAAATATTTGCAAAACCAACACACTAAATTCACCCTCATCACCCATTTTGCTTTTTTATGATGTATTTTTGCTCCTATTTACTCTTAAGCTCTTTTTCTTGCACCTGCAACCAAAAACATAAAAATAATTTCATTAAAGCATAATATCATAAAAAATTGAGCATAAAATGTGCAGAAAAATAGGAAATTTTAAGGTGGGTTAAAAGTTACCCCTCATTTTGGAAGCGGTTATCAAAGACTTGATGTCTGAATGAAATGTAGGATAACTTACCCACCACGGTCGTGTCTTGGATGCTAATGTGAATTACCTTTAGAGACTGCAGTGAAGGTCTCCCTTACCTTAGAAGTAGATTTTGTAGACTTTGTGTCTGAATAAGATACAGGAAGACAACCCCACCACAAACAAGTCTAAAATGTTATTGTGAAAGACCTTTCGAGATTGTACTGATGTTTTCCCCTCACATCAAAGAAAGTGAGGTTCAACATCTTAGACTTAAGGCTGTGCTGAACAGGACTTCATTTCCCATAAATGGTGCTTAATTGTAATGTGTTAAAAGATCACAGTGGCAGAGCAGTAATTTAGCATTTTAGCATTGGATGGAGATCTACACACACATACATATAAAAGAGAAGTAAGAAAGAAATGACACCTCAATTTTTGTACGTGAAATATCCTTCAAAGGAAAAAAAAAACTAAGGTAGTCTAACCAACTTTAGATAATTTACTTTGTAATTATAATTGATTTGGCCCACTATCCTCTTGAATTAGAGAAGATGGAATTGCAATGTAAAAGTATAACAGTAGTTTAGAAATAATATCTATAATGTACCATGAAGGTCATCATCAATTGCTATGAAGGTAGTAGTCCAGCATGAATAATATAAATGGTGGTTGTAGGATTAGCTAATCATAGAAGTTGTAGTTGAAGGTCGTGGTAGTAGTTGGTCATGTTTTCTCTCGATGGTTATATTAGAAGCATTGACTGGCCATAAAAATTAAAATTGGGAGTTGAATGAACTGTAGGCCCCATAAGTCATAACTGACCACGTAGGTCATAAGTGATAGCTTCAAGAGTATTTGTTAGGCATAAAGGTCATAACAGAAGGCCTTAGTGATCGCATTTATCCACGTAGACCATAGTAGAGAGTTGCATGAGCTGTGCGTCAGGTTGGCTATAGTAAGGCTGTAATAACATTTTTAGGCTATAAGGGATAGAGTTGGGAGCTATGTAGTTGGTCACGTTGGCCATAGTGGTGAGATGCAATAATGTTCTTAGGTCATAAAAGCTAGAGTTGAGAGCTGTGTGAGTTTTGAGTCACGTAGGATGTGTTGGAAAGCTGCCATAATGTTTGTAAGCCATAGAAGCCATAGTTAGGAGTTGCGTGAGCTATAGATCACATATGTCGTAGTAGATCACATATGTCGTACTTGTGAGCTACAATAACGTTTGTAGACCACAAAGCCTGGAGTTGCGGAGCTGCATGAATTGTTGGGATACAATAACGTTATAGGTCGCAGTTAGTCACATACGCTGTAGTGGGAACCTGGAATAATGTTTGTAGGCCATAGAGGCCAAAATTGGGAGCTAAATGTGTTATGAGCCACGTAGGTTATATTTGGTCATGCAGATCATAGTGTCTATAGGCCACAGAGGCAGGAGTTGGAAATTGTGTGAGTAGTAAGTCATGTAGGTCATAGTGGTGAGCTGCAATAATATCCATTGGCCACATAATCCAGAGTTTGAAGTTCTATAAGTTGTGAACCACATAAGCCATACTTGATCACATAGGCTAAAGTGGTGAGCTGCGATAGCATTCGTAGGCCACAAAGGCCCAAGTTGGGATCTAAATGAGTAGTGTGTCACATAAGTTATAGTTGGTCACATAGGTCTTAGGTGGCATGTTTCAATAACGTCTTTAGGTCATATAGACTAGAGTTAGGAGTTGCGTTAGCTATGCGCAACGTAGCTCGTTCTTGGATACCTTGGTGAGCTGCAATAACATACATAGGCCATTAAGATAATAATAGGATGATGCATGAGATGTGAGTCACGTAAGCCTTAGTTAGTCATATAGGCCATATTGGTGAGCTGCGATAACATCAACTGGCCACAGAGGTCATAACAAGGAGCTGAGAGGAGAGAACTTTAGGAGTTTAGACAAATTTTTGTATCATGGGTATGGCAATCATAAGTTGTTGCTATCGAGAGTTATCACCAAATCTTAAATACAACATTATTTGTTACCACATATTGAAGTAAGTTTCCATACTCAATTCAAGGTGTATCATTGCACTATATTCAAAGTGTGTCATTCTACCATCTTCAAGACGCATCATTACACAAAAACGTACTTTGTTACCCTGTAAGGTCCACTGATGGCAACAGGCAGAGGGGGTTGACGCTAGTTTGCAATGATCGGTGAGGAGTGGTCAACAATGATCGATAACTGCTGAAGTAAGAAATGTTCGTTAGCTCTTCGAACCAGAACAGTTTTGGAAATTGGCTCCTATGCATCTTTAGGTCAAGGTCTCCCTTCATGAAGAGAGTAGGGCTTTATTAATTTACAGAGTCTGGGAGTTGCCTCTCCTGTAAATTAAAAAAAAATCAGATAACTCCATCAAATGACCCAGAGAGAGTCTTAAATGTAGACATTTTAGTGCTTTAATGGTGCTAGAAATGAGTGATCTTGGGCTCACTAGATTTTTCTCATTGAGACGTTCATTTTGATTATAAGATCAATAGAATGGAATATATTTGAACTTCTAATTAACCACCCAAAACATTCAAAAAAAATTTAACAGCTTGATCCAGTCTTGATTTGACTGGGATTGGACCAATTGTGAATTCATTGTGTTCATCTCATCAAGCCGGTTAATTTGACAATAAGTTTGTTGAAATCACAGTTCTTTGAAAATTTTTAATTTTAGTTTGAATATTTCTCATTAAAAAAGTGCTCCAAGATTTGTGCTAATCGCCTCGAGATTCATGCCAAATGATAATATTTATTGATGATATTTCATGTTGTAATGAGACAAATTCAAAGACACCAAAAGTCATCATATATTGGGGCCACATATATCAAAACCAAGTAATTTAAGTGTATTTAAAAACCTATGACATATTAATTCAATGGTTAAATGATCTCCAAATCTCACATGGTTATGCTCAATCTTAATAAGCATTTCAATGAAAAATATTTAAAGAGCACAAGATCACTCAATTCTAAATTTATTTTGGCACTCTATCCTAAATGAATAGTCTATTATGATCAAATGAAACAATAGTAGCCATTTGATGGAACATTGTATAATTTGGGTCTAACAACCAAAATATACTCTACAAAATTTAAAATAGACTTCAATTCTTCACATAAGAAGGGCATGAACTGAAAATTCAAAAAAAAAAAGACCAGCCAGGTAATTATTATATTTTATTTTATTATTTTTTAAATTTTATCTGTTTGCATGTAGAAACTTCATGCAAAATTATGATATTAAATCTCACTCTGTTGCTGTAAATTTCTACACATAAAACACATGAAAGTTGAACAACAATGACAATGAATACTTGCTGCATGAAATTCAAAATTTATGTAATCGAAATATTCCAACAGCTATCTTACAGTCATAGAGGGATCAGTTAATTATGAAAATTTATGTAAAATGGCAGATCCAACAACTATCTTACAGTCATAAACTCTATGAANTCATCAAATTTATATATATATATATATATATATATAAAGTAGTATTTTAAAAAAATCTAATTGACTACAAGGTTACAAAGATTTCTAATCAATTAAAATATTGATTAAGAAAGTAGAATAAAAATTATTAAATTAGACTCAAATGATGTTTTAATATAAATAATAATTTTTAACAAACCCTTATTGTCATATGGCTACATGATTAGGATAGTTAAAAGGACTTTGTCCGTGAATAACTCGTGTTCAGCTCGTTAAGCAAACAAGCCGAACACAAACACACTTTTTGAGCTCGAAATATAAACGAGCCGAACACGAGCTAAGCATGGCTCGCTCTTGTTCGGGTCGTTTACACCCATAGTGTAGATCTTTGCATTTTCTATTTGCACAAGCCATCAAAGACAAATACCATTCATTTTATGATTGATAACCTTTAAAAGATATTGTAAAAATTTATATAACTAATTTATTTTATCAATGAAGATTTCATGATATTAAATCAAGCTCTATTTTCAAAATTCAGCTGGTTTTCTAATGACTTGTTGGTGGGGATTTAATTTTGTTTTTTTCTTATATTTTTACCACCAAAATTATTCATATCACAAATAAAGTATCACTTTTTAAACTTAAGAAAAAAAAAGTGAAATACACATTTTTCATGCATTAAAATGTGATATAATTGAGTTTTAGCAGTACATGTAAATACATAGGAATTGAGTTGTGTGCATGTAAATCATTATAAGAAAAAAAATAAAAAATAAATTAATTAATTAAGTAAATTTTATTTGTAATATTTATATATACACCACACTTTCCTTTTATCTTAAGATATCTAAAAAAAATTTAATTTAAATATTAATAATATTTTATCTGTAAAAGAAAAGTAAATCATTTTCTTATAGTTATTAATAGTGATGTTTTTATGCCGTATTAAATATTTGAATGTTATNAAATTTATATAACTAATTTATTTTATCAATGAAGATTTCATGATATTAAATCAAGCTCTATTTTCAAAATTCAGCTGGTTTTCTAATGACTTGTTGGTGGGGATTTAATTTTGTTTTTTTCTTATATTTTTACCACCAAAATTATTCATATCACAAATAAAGTATCACTTTTTAAACTTAAGAAAAAGAAAGTGAAATACACATTTTTCATGCATTAAAATGTGATATAATTGAGTTTTAGCAATACATGTAAATAAATAGGAATTGAGTTGTGTGCATGTAAATCATTATAAGAAAAAAATAAAAAATAAATAAATAAATAAAGTAAATTTTATTTGTAATATTTATATATATACCACACTTTCTTTTTATCTTAAGATATCTAAAAAAAAATTTAATTTAAACATTAATAATATTTTATCTGTACAAGAAAAGTAAATCATTTTCTTATAGTTATTAATAGTGATGTTTTTATGCCATATTAAATATTTGAATGTTACAAATTCGAAAATTAAAGTTTTAAGTATATAAATACATTAAAAGTGCTTAGAATTCATTGAAAATCTCTTATTTAATTCTTATATCATTATAGTAAATGACCGTGCACAAAATTTTCATCACATGAAATAAATGTGATGTCATTTAATTTATTTTTTTTTTATTTTAACTAACTATTAAGATAAAATAAAACACTAGGCCTCTATACAAAATAAATGTCATTCAAAAAATAAGTTTCCTTAAAAGCAAAAATAGTAAATCTCTATTTGTAGGGGTGTAAACGAGTCGAACACGAGCGAGCCCAGACTCAGCTCGTATTCGGCTGGTTTATATTTGGAGCTCAAAAAGTGTGTTCGTGTTCGGCTTGTTTGCTTAACGAGCTGAACATGAGTTGTTCACGAACAAAGAGTCGTTTTGACAATTTTAATCAAATAGCCATAAGATGTTAAGGGTTCGATAAGATTTAAAAATTATTGTTTATATAAAAACATCATTTGAATCTAATTTGATATTTTTTATTCTATTTTCTTAATTAATGTTTTTAATTTATTATAAATCTTTGCAACTTTGTAGTCAATTATATTTTTAAAAAAAATACTATTCATCAATNAACACTAGGCCTCTATACAAAATAAATGTCATTCAAAAAATAAGTTTCCTTAAAAGCAAAAATAGTAAATCTTTATTTGTAGGGGTGTAAACGAGCCGAACACGAGCGAGCCCAGACTCAGCTCGAATTCGGCTCGTTTATATTTCGAGCTCAAAAAGTGTGTTCGTGTTAGGCTTGTTTGCTTAGCGAGTCGAACACAAGCTGTTCATGAACAAAGAGTCGTTTTGACAATTTTAATCAAGTAGCCATAAGATGTTAAGGGTTGGACAAGATTTAAAAATTATTGTTTATATAAAAAACATCATTTGAATCTAATTTGATATTTTTTTATTATATTTTCTTAATTAATACTTTTAATTTATTATAAATCNCTAGAATCTTAAAGAAAAATATAGATATGTTAACTACGCATGCTTCGTTTACTTTTAAATTGACCACTTTGACTATTAAAACAGCTGATTGTTTTTGGCTTTTTTTGAAACTCGGAGTTGCGAGCTCGTCTAATTATCATCTTATAATTCGCTTTTCCAAATAATAATATTAAAACTATAGGTAATACAAATGCCAACGGTCAAGCTACGGATTACTCGACGTAGCAAAAATGCTGGTTGGTAATATAATTAATTATAGATTTACCAATGGTTATGTTAACACCGTCGATTATATGACGAATATTAATCGTCATTGTTGGTTCAAAAAAATACCTTGTTTAACTGTCAGTGTTCTTCGTAATATAACTGACGTATATGTCCATCAAACAAGTGTTGCATTTCTGCCAAAAAATGTGTCACTTTTCCGTCGGAAAAGTGTAGCACACCCGTCAGTTAGCCGTAGATATTTGTATCCAACAAAAAAGTGTTGCGCTTTTTGAAAATTTCAATTGTTCGATAATGTGTCGAATAACTGTTAGAAATTAATCATACATTCGCAAAACCACCAGTAACCCGTCGAAAACCTATAGCATCATAAAAAAAAACTCCTTAAAAACTTTAATTTACACACCTATCATCATAATAGTACAATTTCCACACAACAAAACAAAGGAAATTAACAAAACTATTTAACGCATAAACCATATACATAAATATAAAAAATTAATTGCATTAAATGAAATGAAATATAGAACCGTCCAATTAAAATATTATTTTGGACTAATAAATTGTTTAACAAATACAAACATGAAAAAAAACCTACTCATCCTCATCGGCCCTCTCTTCATCATCATCCTTCTCATCGTCATCCCAAACTAGTTATTTCCCTTTCTGCGGCTCAGAACGCAACACCGCTTCTATCATAGATTTTATCTTCCACTCCATCTTCAATCTTTGGGTGGCCAGTTGGGTGAAGAACTGGGCAACAACCTCAGCAGCAACCTGACGACTAATCTCCTGATCATGTGTAGTGGAAGTTGATGCACTATATGTGCTAGAGGGTTGGCATGCATCATAGTCTGGTGCCTGGGATATTGACCAATAGACCCTGCCCTTCTTCTTGTCGCCCACAGCCTCCCTCCACATGTCGTATTCAAAAGGATTGTGAGATGTGGTTGCGCCACCAACCAATCATTGGGATCGACTCTCCTTAAGCATCGGAAAGTCCTCATACAAAAATATGTTTAATGAATTTTAGAGACTAATAAACTTTAATAACTGCTTGAATTAATCTTGTGAATTATCTGGGTCACCTGGGATCTATTGTCCAATCAAGACTAATCTGACTGCCACCTGTGAGTGCGCTCATCTAACTGTGCAGCTGTTGGCTCCCTTCTTTTATCTAAAGTCTTTCAGTTTAATAAAATAATTATCATACCTTTGATTTAAAATAAGATTTAAAGCAGAAAATAAGTCTTACCAGACTCCTCTTGTACCTCATATGTGGGAGCCCCCTCAAAGTGACAATTGTGCTTGGCCTGCTCCCTTTTCTTCTGATACTCAGGAGAGTACGATGCCCTAAGCAGGGTGGCGAACACATCCTTGCTGAACCACAAGGAGCACTCACAAATTCATTGTATATCACAAAACCAATTTTAAAGATGGTTGCTCAACTTGTGCTTGAAGTTCCTCTGCAGATGAGCCTCCTCCCCATAATGCCAGGACCATGTTTCTGTAAATTTAATTAGAAAATTTTAGATTCATGAGCATAACTACATTACTAAATATTATTGTGTTTAGGGTTTATCACAAACTCTTAAAACCACATATCCCGAACTATCATTGGCATCCCCCTTTAGGATAAGTACGGGTGATTGTTCTTGCTCTGAATAATGTCTCTAATGGAATAAATGGCCTGTGTTAGGGGAGAAAAAGTTTAAAATAGCATAAGATTAGTTCTCTATTAAATTAAAAAATATAAAACAACGTTGTTAGTATTAAATTAAAACTTATGTGTTCCTCACTGCTCAGAGTTGATGACAGTTACTTGTGCAGGTCAAACTCGATGACACATCAATAATAGTAGCTGATGACGATGCTAGTGTGCTATTCATGGATGGTGGTTTTGCTGGTGTTGTGGTCGTGACTGGTGGTGGTGTTGCTGTGGTAGTCATGACTGGAGGTGGAGCTAGTGTGCTAGTCGCGACTCGAGGTGCTCTTTGTGTGGTTAGAGTTGAGGTGGAGGCCTGCTAGGGTGAGTTAACTGCAAGGCTCACCTCAATAGCACCATTTCCATGGCCTAGACTGCCACATTCCCCGACAAGGGGGAGACTGTCCCTCCCTCCAAAAGTCATCAGTAACAAGGAAACCAAAATTAATTATTGTGACTACAAGCTACTAAAGTAAAAAATAAAAAAAAGGAATACAATTAAAAGAAAGGGAAATAGTAAATTGCATGCATTCTTCAAACTATTAAAACTGAAAACATAATAAAACACAGTAAATAGAAAAGAAAACAGTAAAGTGAAATCAACACACCTCTAAAACCAAAAACACAAAATTGCATAGTCAGATTAACTTACACATCTCAGTTAAACTTCTCTAACAAGTAACTTGAGGATGTAGTTCAAATTATTTCGCCCATACCATCATTAGAATCATACTTGACGATATGAATTTCTTCATATTCTGCACTAGCATCCTCTAAATTAACCACTTCGTGGATTTTTTTAGGTGGAACATATAAATCTATCATTTATTTTTCTTGATGATCTAGTTAAATTGAATTCTAAATACCAATATTAGTTGTAGGTTTACTCGTTATGACTACTACCCACTTAACTTTATCTTTTTTATCTATGGGGATATGAAGATAAAATTCCTGCTTGCTTGCCTTGCTAAACTGAATAGATCAAGTTTGCCATATCTTCCTTTTACTTTTACTTCTATGATATTATATAGTTGGATTACCCTTGTTCCATGATTAGGAGCATGATTAAATCAATCACAGTTGAACAGGTATACACTCCCACCAATAAAAAAAAGGTAGGATAGTTCAGTAGCTTCTTTAAGAATTCTATAATACTCAATCTCATAATTTATTTATTATTTACTTTAACACAAATAACATAATTATAAGTCTTTTTTTTTTCCTTCTGACCAGAACTTTGTATGAACATTTTAGCTATTTACATTATAAATCTGCCAAAATTTCACGATGCACATGGGTCTCCAATTAAAATTTATCAAGCCCTAATATGTTACTCCATTATTCTGATCATGAATCTAATAATTCATAGAATATCATGTGCCATTGAAGACACATAAAAATAATTATCATAGATTCTTAATAAATTTGTTCAAATCTAACATGCCTTGTAGACTATCAGGGGAAATTATTCTCTATATCTTTCCATGTGCTATCATCTTCAACTGAGTTCAATAAATCTAAGAATAAGTTATACCATATTAAGAAATTTATGCATTAGCACATTATAATATTTCCACCCAAAAGGATAAACTATTAATAGAATTTAGTGTCTTACTCAATAAAAGGTTGAATTTCATCATGATTTACAAGAACATAAAGAGTCGTTGCTTGAAGTTTCTGTACACTGAGATAACATGATGTGCTCCTCCTTGATACTTCACCAAACTATTGAAAAATAGAAAGTGTTGAGGGAGGCACCAAACCCAATGTCATGTGTTCTTTTTGCATGAAATAGTAGGAGCAGAAAGTGGTGGTCTCCTACAGAAAGTATGCCTCACATATTAATCCTTCTAGTTGTGCTTGTTTATTCACAGTTCACTTCAAATTACTCAAAACTCTATAAATAAATTATCATTTAGCATAATTTTACAATATTGTTTTTTAATTGTTTTTTAATTAGTAATCACATAATTTGCATGTGTTACTACATACATTTCAAATGGATACATCCAATGATATTATACTGGTCTTCTAAGTAAGGTCACATGTGGAAGATGTACTAGTAAATGTTCCATAGATCATGTTATCTTCATAGTATGGTGGATCTTAAAAAATGAATTTCTTGTCCAATTATAAGTAGCTAAGGCCATATGGATGATGTGAAGATAGCTTGAGACAAACATTAATCTTTGGAATGTCACAAACTATATGAAATAAAACTTCCCTAAATACTATTAAAGGTGAAGTTGATTTCTTAGTTTTGTTTCTTCTGAATGCAATCCTATTCCTCCTGAACGGATGTTTAGCATCTAAAAACATATGGTGACAACAAAATCATGACTTCTTCCTACCATGCTAAAGTGTAAATGCCTTAGATTAATTCATGTAATATAGACATGCTAACTTTCTCTTAATGCTGCACCCAAATAACATTCCATATGCTATAAAATCACTTATTGTTCACATTAATGTTGTTTTGACCTAAAATTTTTTCATGATAACATCATATGTCATGACACCACTTTCCCAAATAATTTTTAGCTCATCTATCAATTATTGCAAATATACATCAATCCTAACTCTAGGACTGCTAAAAACTGTATAATCAAGGTCAGAAATAAGTAGATCGTTCTCGTGCCCATCTCTGGGGAAAGATTGTATGACGTAATGATCACTGGTCAGCAATAATAGGGTGACATGGTATGACTGTACGGTGAGAAGCCATCAGAGCTTAAGCCAAGTCACATGTTACGTGCTTCCACAGCAAACTCAGGATGTACATGATACACCTAAAATATATAGTATTTTTAGATACATTTTTATACCTATTTTTAAGATATTATGCTTTAATGTAAGGTATTTTTTTTTATTTTTCTTACAGATACAAGTAAAAATGAAAAAAATGCTTAAAGGAGTGAAAAAGGATCAAATTTGGAGCTAAAAGGTGAAAAATTGTGGAAAAGAGTTTTGGCGTCTAAGCGCCAGATCCGGCGCTTACGCGCCGGTTAAACAGAGAATGTCACGCCTAAGCTCCGAGACCCCGTACTTAAGCTTTAGTGGTAGTTACTAGACAAGTAAAATTGTTTTCCACGAATTTAGAAGAGGTTTTTGAGGCACCCATTGGCTTAATATGTGGTTGTAACCACCATGGACAAAAATTATCAAGAAAGGATGCATCTCTTGGGCAAATACATCGAATCAAGACACATTTTGAAGAAATCCCAAGGCACCTCTTGGAAAACTATAAAAGAAAGAAAAGAAGACTTATAAGAGAGTCCTGAAAATATTGACAAGTTCTGAAAGTTCTTCTCTGAGAGTTAGTTAGGAGAGATTTTCAGGAACCACTTTTTATTTACTTTATCCTTTAAATATATTAAAATTAAAAGCTTAAATTCTTTTTTTTTCAGAATCAAGTTTTTGGTTTTTTTGCAAAATAAGGAAACATAAGTGAAAAATACGATCAAAACTATTGTTATACTGTGCATAAGCATTAAGTATTCCGAGATCAAGTTTTTGGCACCGTTGTTGGGGATTAAAATCTTCAATTAGTGGTGTCAACTTCATAAATCCTTACATATATAAAAAATCGGGATCAAGTTTTTGGTGTCGTTGCCGGGAGGACTAAGAATGAAAGAAAACTAAGTAAATTTTTTTTTTTAAGAAAGTTTTATTTAACTTTAAATATTGTATCTTATTTTGTATGTTTTGTTTTATTTTATTTTATTTTATTTTATGTTAGTGTTTGTGTAGTTCAGGTTCTGAAGGAATAGTGCCCTACGATTCTTAATTAGAAAGAACTATTAGAAAAATTAGAAAAACCAAAAAAATTAAAAATCTTGAAAAATCCCAAAAAAATTATAGAAATGGCAAACAAAAATAATCAAAATGTTGAAATTTATCAAGAGTTTAGACCTTTAAGAGATTACGCCAGCCCTACTGTAGATGAACTTCATTGTAGTATTCAAAAACCTACTGTAGTGGCTAATTCATTTGAGCTTAAACCTGATATTATCCAAATGGTATCAAATAATTAGTTTGGGGGATCACCAATTGAAGATCCAAATTTACATCTTGCTAGATTTCTAGAATTTTGTGCTACATTTAAATACGATGGTGTTTCAGATGATGTCATAAGACTTAGGTTCTTTCCTTTCTTACTGAGGGATAAAGCTAAGATGTGGTTGAATTTGTTAGCACCTTGATCTCTCGAAACTTGGGGTGATTTAACACAAAAATTCCTTTCTAATTATTTTCCACCATCAAAAACTGTGAAGCTTAGAAATGATAGTACATCTTTTAATTAATTTGAAGGAAAATCTATTTATGAAGCATGGGAACGATTTAAAGAACTCTTAAGAAAGTGTCCACACCATGCTATACCAGATTGGTTAATAATTCAAACTTTTTATAATGGATTAATTGATTCTCTTAGATCTATTATTGATGTCGCTGCTGGTGGTTTATTGATGTTAAAACCATTTCATAACGCTTATGCTTTAATTGAAGAAATGGCTACCAATAATTTTCAATGGCCTTCTGAGAGGGCGAATCCAAAGAAAGTAGTCAATAGTCATGAAACTAATGCATTTAATATTAGCAAATCAAGTTGCTGCAATTTCAAGGAAGTTAGACCAATTTGGAATGAATTTTTCTCAATCAATTTTCGGGTAAATCCTAAGAAAGTAGCCAATATTCATGAAACTGATGCATTTACCATGTTAGAAAATTAAGTTTTACAATTTGAAGCTAGACCAATTTGGAATGAATTTTTCTCAACCAATTTCCATGATTGAAGAGAATTCATCAAACCAAATGGTAGGTTCTCAAACATCATTAGAAACTTTGAATGTCATAAATAATAAGCAATATAACCCATATTCCAATTATTATAACCCAAGTTAGAAAGAACTATCCTAACTTTAACTAGAAGAACAATTTGTGTGGTAATAATCAGCAATGGGGGAACAACCAAGTAAACCCATTGGGAAACTGGAACAACCAAGGAAATAATAATAATAGATCTACTTATCCTCCAGGTTTCAATAGTAATACACATTTAAGGATAAGAAGTTGTCTATAAAAGAAGTGGTGTTACAAATGGGTAATCAATTACAAAATCAAGGAGCTACAATTAAAAATATTGAGAATCAACTTGGGCAAATCACAAGTTCATTAAGTAATAGATCCCAAGGAACACTTCCTAGTAATATTGAATCAAATTTAATAGACTAGAATAAAGAGCAAGTTAAAGTCGTAGAACTTAGAAGCAGAAGAGAGTTGGAAGGTAGGATTCAAAAAGTTATTGAAGTAGAGAGAGAAGAAATTGAAGAATCAAAAGAGGATGCTCCAAAAAATTCTGAAAGACCTATTTCTCCCCCAAAAATTGATTTAAAAAAACTACCACCACCATTTACTTAGAGACTTTGACAAAAAAAGTTGGATAAGCAAATTTCAATTTTTTTTAAAATATTTAAGAAGCTTACAATCAATATTCTATTTGCTGAAGCCTTAGAACAAATGCCAAGCAATGTAAAGTTTATGAAGGATATTCTTAGCAGAAAAAAGAAGTTTGAAGATAATGAAACTGTTGCACTTAGTGAGGAGTGTAGTGCTATAATTCAGAAGAAACTCCCTGAAAAGCTTAAAGATCCTGGTAGCTTTACAATTCCATGTGCAATAGAAAACAAATTTTATGGGAAAGCTTTATGTGATTTAGGTGCAAGCATTAACCTTATGTCATTATCAATATTTAAAAGATTGTGATCAGGAGAAATAACCTCTACTACCTTAACTCTGCAGTTAGCAGATCGTTCAATAACCTATCCTAAAGGAGTTATAGAAGATGTCCTAGTGAAAGTAGATCATTTTATCTTTTCTGTTGATTTCATTGTGCTAGATATGAATGAAGATAAAGAGATACCTATCATTTTGAGGAGATCTTTCCTAGCCACAGGAAGAGTAATGATAGATGTGCAGAAAGGGGAATTAACAATGTGCGTCAATGATCAAACTATTACTTTTAGCATTTCAAAATCAATGAAATGCCCTGTAAAAGGTAAAGATGATGAATGCTATAGAATAGATTTTATAAGATATCTGAGCGAATGTCATTTCAAGTCTATTTATGAAGAAAATCTGAAGAAAAAGATTTGGAACTCAAGCAAGAAGAGGAATTAGATCAATGTGTAAACCTTTTTAAGGAAGATTAGTTATGTTCCAGAAATTTTTGAAATTTTGGACACGATAGACAAAGATAAATCATTTTGTCCATCTGTTGAAAAACTTCTTAGAGTTGAAGTTACTTCTTGATCATTTAAAATATGTCTTTTCTTAAGGAGATTCCTCTACTTTATTTGTTATAATTTCCTCAAAGTTAACAAAGGAAGAAGAAGAAAAACTGATGAAAATTCTGAAAACTTTTTAGAAAGCCTTCGGATGGACAATTGTTAATATTAAAGGAATCAGTCCTTCAATTTGTATGCATAGAATTAATCTGGAAGAAAAATACAAATCCAGGGCTGATCTATAAAGGAGATTAAATCTAGTTATGAAAGAGGTTGTTAAGAAAGAAATTTTAAAGTGGTTAGATGATGGAATCATCTACCCTATTTCAGATAGTGCATGGGTTAGTCCAAGTCACTGTGTTCCTAAGAAAGGAGGAGTAATTGTAATTATGAATAAGCATAATGAGAATACCTACTAGACAAGTTACAGGGTGACGAATATGCATTGATTATAGAAAATTAAATCTTGTCACTAGGAAAGATCATTTTCCACTACCCTTTTTAGATGAAATGTTGGATAGACTAGCTAGGCATAAATACTTTTATTTTCTAGATGGATATACGAGTTATCACCAAATTCAAATGTATCCTAAGGATCAAAAGAAAACAACATTTACCAGTCCTTACTATACTTTTGCTTTTAGAAGAATACCCTTTGGTTCATGATGTAATTCCCCTACTACATTTCAAAGATATATGATGGTAGTTTTTTGTAATTTAATTGAAAAAGGGATTGAAGTCTTTATGGATGACTTTGTAGTGTTTGAAACTTCATTTGACTCATGTTTAGAACATTTATCTAAGGTTCTTAAGCGTTATAAAGAAACAAATTTAGTGCTTAACTGGGAAAAATGCCAATTTATGGTAGCAGGACGAATTAGACTAGGTCATCAAATATCAAAATATGATATGATCGTTACTTACCTTATCCAACAAATGTAAGAGAAATTAGGAGTTTTTTAGGACATGCTGGATTCTACAGGTGATATATTGAGGACCTACCTTATCCAACAAATGTAAGGGAAATTAGGAGTTTTTTAGGACATGTTGGATTCTACAGGCAATATATTAAGGACTTTTCTAAGATTTCTAAGCCTTTATGTCATTTATTGGAGAAAGATGGAATTTTCAATTTTGATGAGGTATGCGTAAAAGATTTTAAATTATTAAAAGAAAAATTAATCACTGCACCAATTATAGTTTCACCAAATTGGGGAAAACCTTGTAAACTTTTGGTAAAGCAAGTGATTATCCTATTGGAGTTGTTTAAGGACAAAGATATGATTAAAATTTTAAAGTTATTTACTATACTAGTAAAACTCTTAATGAAACTCAAATTAATTATACAACAGTTGAGAAAGAGTTATTAGCAATAGTATATGTCTTTGATAAATTTAGATCATATTTGATTGGAACTTATTGTATAGTGCATATAGATCATTCTGTTATTAAGTACTTAATGAAAAAGAAGGATACTAAACGAGACTTATAAGATGGATTCTTCTTTTATAAGAATTTGATTTTGAAATAGTAGAACGGAAAAGGACTGAAAATAAAATTGCTGATCATTTGTCCAGGCTTAAATTAGAAAAACCACCTTTTTTGAAAAAGAAATTAATGAACATTTTTCAGATGAAAAATTGTTCACTATAAATGAGTGGTGTGTTCCGTGGTATGCCGACATTTTGACATACCAACAAATGAGGAAATTTATTTCTGAAGCTAAGACTTATTTTTTGGATGACCCATATTTATATACACAAGGAAAGGATCTGATTATTTGAAGATGTGTACCATTAGAAGAAACTTATGAAATTTTTCAAAAACGTCATAATTCTTATCTTGGGGGACATTTTACTGTTGATAAAATAACATACAAAATTCTACAATCTAGATTTTATTGGCCTACAATTTTTAGAGATGTTAATGCTTATATCAAAACTTGTGATAGATGTCAAAGAGTGGGCAATATTTCTAGAAGAAATGAGATGCCCCTTAATTATATGCTAGAAGTTGAAATATTTGATGTTTGGGGATTAGATTTCATAGAACCATTTATTCAGAAATTTATATATTATGTTAGTAGTGGACTATGTATCCAAATGGATAGAAGTTGTTGGTTTACTTCAATGTGATGCTCAAAGTGTTGCAAAATTTTTTAAAACAAACATATTATGTAGATTTGGGATGCCGAAAGTTATCATTACTAATGGGGGAAGTCATTTCAGAAATGTCATTATGGAGCTGTGGATATTAAAGATCCTAATTGTGAGAAAATTTTTAAAGTGAATGGACATAGATTGAAACCTTATTACATAAGGGATCAATATAAATATAATGATGGAATGATGTTGGGTCAACCAGAATGAGCACTGGTTACATCGAGCTGATGACGTAAAACTAAACGCTTTGTGGGAGGCAACCCATAGTTATCAATGTGTTTTTGCTTTAATTTTTGTTTTGAGTCTAATTAAGAAATTTGGGGTAGTATTTTTGAATTCATTATGTGCTAGTGATGATTTTTAAACTTTATTTAGTTACCTAGACATGTTAGAATAAGAATTTGGACGTTAATTTGACTGGTGTAAAAATGTGCACTGGCGCTTAAGCGCGACAGTTTAATCACATGTGCAAATTTCAATTTCTAGAAGGTATAACTGCAATTTAGTTGGAATAAATGTGTCTTGCTAGTTTCTAGTCATGCCTAGAAGTTATGAGGGGGAATTAGGCCAATAAATAGAGGGGGTTTGTGAAGGAATTTCACCCCAGATTATTTTAGCCCTAAAAGTCTAAGAAAGAGAGAGATTTAGAGAAAATGTCTTCATGGGAGATGGATTTGAAGAAGAAGGAAGAGGCCATGAGGAAGAAGTTCATTAGTCAAAGTGCACAGGTGATGTATAAAAGTTTCTTAGCCGTTAGTATTGAAGGGATATCAGAGAAGATCAACCAGATGGAGAATACTATATCTGTATTAGAGATTAAGGTGCTTAAATTGCATGCTCATCTAGAACATATTGGGTGGCAACTTAGGATGCAATTCAGCCATTCCAGTTATGTAGAGGAAGTGGATAAGGCAATGTTCATCAAGCAAAAGTGGATTGAAGATGATAGTATTAGAGTCGTCACCACCGTCCATTTTATCAACTCTATATTCTTGGAGAGACTACTGAAAGACAAAAATTTGTTCATTTTAATGAAGAGTGACATTAAGTTAAGTGTTAGGAATTATGTATTTGGAGTCATCTTTTCAAGTGTGTTAGTGTTAATGTCTTATGTTTAGTGTTTGTGTCACTTATGTATTTAATTGTAAAATATGTGTTAATTGTAAAGTGTGTTAGTGTTTATGTCTTGTGTTTAGTGTTTGTGTCACTTATATGTTTAATTGTAAAATGTGTGTTAAGTGTTGTCTTGTGTTTAATGTTTGTGTCACTTTTGTGTTTAATTGTAAATGTGTGTTAAGTGTTTTCGTTTAGTGTTTGTGTCACTTATGTGTTTAATTGTAAATGTGTGTTAAGTGTTTTGTACTTACGTTTATGTCTTGTGTTTAATGTTTGTGTCACTTATGTGTTTAATTGTAAATGTGTGTTAAGTGTTTTGTACTTAGGAAAATTTTCCTATCTAAGACTATTTGGAGAGAGAACTAAGTGTTAAATGTGTTTGTACTCATTTGTGAATTATATAAGTTTGTTTTTGTGAAAATTTGTGTTATTTTTAGCCTCAAATTGAATTAATTATTATGGAGAATTTTTAGAGAGAAAGGAGTTATAGGAAGTAAAAATAGTCATTTAAGTGCTATGAGAGCATTTAAGGGTGGTTTACTTAGGCTAATAGTGCATTTTACTTACAATTAAAAATTTTGAAAGTTGTGCACTGGCGCCTAAGCGCCACATCTCGCGCTTAAGCACGAACCAACCCGAGAGGTAGGCGCCTAAGCGCCACTTACCCACGCTTAAGCACCGGTTCATGAAAACCGATTTGCGAACAGTTAAATGTGAATTTTAAGCCCGAAAATACCATTTTTTACACAACCTATCATCTTCCCCAACTCAAAATTGCGATATTACGGGCTAAGCCAAGTGAAAACTGAAGATTTCATGGTAGAATCGAGGGGGATTTGCTAGATCCAAGTTCCTTGAGGTAAGAGCTTTACTTTTATGCAAAAATTTTGGATTTTCGAGTGAGATTTGCTAGATCAAAGTTCCTTAAGGTAAGAGCTTTACTTCTATGCAAAAATTTTAGATTTTCACTATTTTTTTGCACGTTTGGAAGATTTCAAAAATTTACTATTCATTGTGAAAAGTGAAGAAAAATCTATGGAAATTGCTTGGGAAGTTTAGTTAGTGCTTTTGGAAGTTTAGTTCAGGATTTAAACTTTATTTTTAAAGTTAGTTTTGGAATTTATCAAATTTGTAGAATGACCCCAAGAATGAAAAGGAGTAGAGGAATGAGCCCATTCGATTCGAGTAAGTTTTTCAATTCGAAAGCTCAAGATCGATATAGTGACGCTCTACAGTCATGAAAATTGATTCAAGAGCGATGTTTCAAGAATCCGGTTGGAGAGGTAGAAGACCTGATAATCTGCCGACAGTGGGAAAAGTTTTGTTGTTTCTCTGTTGTCGCAGTGATTTTTGTTGTGAGGGAGTTTTATGCAAATGCCATAGGCTGAAGACGATCGAGTTATGGTTAAAGGAAAGTCAGTACCTTTTACTCCAGAGGTAATCAACTTTTTTTATTTATTCACCACTAGAGACTTTATGTTTTCATGCGAATTATACTTCTAGTGAGGCGGAGTTAGATGAGATTATTTCATATTTGTCTATTGGGAGATGACCGACTCTTTTTGTAAGTCAACAATTACAAGAATTTGATGACGCTACTAGAAGATTTAAATTTCAGCAACGATGCCAAAAACTTGACTGGACTTTATATATATATTTGATTTAATAAAGATGTATAGATATAATATTCAATAATGTTAAAGTCGATTTGTCAACGCAAGTATACGTATCACTCAAGTAATATAGGGCTCTAATGGAGTCCTAGATATCGATCCCACAGGGAAAAATAGAATACTACGGACTAAGATTTAATAAAAAGTAATACTTCAACTACAACAACGCTCAAGTTGCTTATCTGTCACTAATAGGCAATTGAAATAAGTAGATAATTTTGGATAGTAACTAATGATAGAGAA
>JXCR01096785.1:444705-492786 GCA_002079205.1 Phalaenopsis hybrid cultivar | reverse complement strand
TTATATTTTGAATGTTGTGGCGGTGAATTTTATCTTGGTTGATTTTAGTTTTAGTTTTAGTTTTGATTTTTTGGTTATCCTAATAGTTTTAGTTTTCATGCAGGGTGGCATCGTTGTTTAACATACAAATTTGCAGGTATAAAAGTATAGTATGAAAGTATAAGAAATACGATGCTAAAAACTGTAAAAGCATACCTGGCGAGTCTTCTCGTTCTACCACCTGAAACTCAAAAGANATGGGTCAATTAAGACATCAGAGAAGAAAATGTGATTTTTAAAAATTTAATTTAATTTATATAATTATTTTCCTGCAAAATAGGATTTTTCAAAGAAAATTCCTAACTTAACCAAGATAAATCCTAATCCCTTGAAATTTTTACTGGAGGTAGACCTAGACTAGAGAAGTCTTTGGACCAAATTTCATGATTTTTTGAATTTTATTTGAATTTTAATAATTATTTAAGTTCTGAAGTATTTATTAAATATAAATTTTTTAAATGGGGAAAATTAAGTTTTTTATTTTTGAAAAATCTTCCTGAGGTCGTAGAACTCAAAGGANCATGGGTCAATTAAGACATCAGAGAAGAAAATGTGATTTTTAAAAATTTAATTTAATTTATATAATTATTTTTCTGCAAAATAAGATTTTTCAAAGAAAATTCCTAACTTAACCAAGATAAATCCTAATCCCTTGAAATTTTTACTGGAGGTAGACCTAGACTAGAGAAGTCTTTGGACCAAATTTCATGATTTTTTGAATTTTATTTGAATTTTAAGAATTATTTAAGTTCTGGGGTATTTATTAAATATAAAATTTTTTTAATGGGGAAAATTAAGTTTTATATTTTTGAAAAATCTTCCTGAGGTCGGAGAACTCAAAGGAGAAAGTTTTATATTGTTCTAAGTTTTATTTGATTTATTGAAATTATTTTCAGTGAAAACCCATTTTTAGCCTTTAAAAATTATTTTCAAGCTTTAAAATTCNTTGATTTATTGAAATTATTTTCAGTGAAAACCCATTTTTAGCCTTTAAAAATTATTTTCAAGCTTTAAAATTTAGTATCTTTATTTAAAAAATCAGAAAAAAATATTCCAGTTGTTCATAAGTGCTTAGAGAGCAATTTAGAATATTTCCATGAATTTTATTATTTTTGTGATCTTTATGGATTTTTAATTATTTAAATATTTAAAATAGATTAAAAATCAAGTTTTTATTTTAAACACTATTTTATTTTTAGAAAATATCTTTGAGCACAGAGAACTCAAAAAAATAAGTTTTATAAATTTTCAAGTTATTNTTATTTAAATATTTAAAATAGATTAAAAATCAAGTTTTTATTTTAAACACTATTTTATTTTTAGAAAATATCCCTGATCACAGAGAACTCAAAAAACTAAGTTTTATAAATTTTCAAGTTATTTTTTAATTATTAAAAATTATTTTAGTGCCAAAAATGTTATTTATTTTTAAAAATCAACTTAAGTTACCAAATGAACTCAAAATACTTTGAAATTTTTATGGTGAGTTCTCTAGATCCTAAACAATAGTGAAGATCAAAAATCAAGTCATTTTGTTGTTTGTATTTTTCAAAATTCATTATCTTAGTGATTTAGGGTTTGTAAAGATTAGGTGTATTTTGAATGACTTGACTCATGAGAGATTTTTCTAAAGGCTCTCTAGTCATCATAAACTTTTCAAAATTTTCTTATATTTTTTTAAGCAATATGCTAATTTCCATGATTACTTTAAGTAAATAATGTACATAAACTTGAAAAATATGGTTGTCGGTCTAGGGACCTCCTCTGACTTTGGAAAATTCAAGGAATGTTCCCTAAGACAGAGTCAACAACAAGCTAAAATTTCAAGTCATGATGAGGTTACTACATGCATGGAGAATCAAAACATCCAAATCAGAGTTTAATTAATTAAAAATAAAATATGCATAAAATGGACTCTAGATTATTTTTACATTATTCTCTTATGTTCACTGAACAAGAGGGTATTTCTATTTTATTTTTATAAATTTTCTACACTAAGATATGAATTTTTAAAGCTAGAGATTATTTTCTGATTTTTTTAAATTCCCTATTTATCTATTTAAATGCGCGGCGCTGACTGTATCTTAGGCAGCTCTGAAAGCACACGTGGCGAGCTCTGGTTGGACGCCGCCATCCACGTAGCCGCTGACTCGGCCCGCGGTTCATGTAAGGAAATGTTGACCGGCTCGATCTCCTCCGTCCATACGATACACACGCGATCATAAGAATCCCCGTCATTGTCCCCGATAGAGTGATCCTGTGACCGTCCACACTAAAACCCTAAGATCTCAGCATCGACTTAACTAAATTACCTTGAGTTTGATCTTATGGACTCGTCTGAGTGAGACGAACATATCCATATGGCAATCATGCAATTAAATTAAGCCTAATTAAATAGAGAATCAAAATAGGCTCGGGAGGAGGAGAGGTTCAATACCTTGGCTCTGAGAAGGGAAGCTTTGATCAGAGAGACTCAGCACGTTTGTTGGGGTCCAAAGAAGCTAGGGATTAAGCCTCTTGCTATGGTGAAATGTCTAGACCCAAATTCGACCAAGGCCAATTTTAGGTGTTGGTCTAGAGTTATGCTAGGGGCTCTGTGGAAGGGGCATTTGATAAGGCTTTGGCTTCTCTTAATGTGGTGAAGCTGTGGGTGAGTTTAACTTGAGTTTGTTGGGGTTTAGAGGTGTGGAGAGCTTTGTCCTATCTCCGACAAGGTTTTAAGCTAAGAAATTGGGCTCCAAAAAGGGGATTCAGGGCAATGTGGTGGTTGGGTTGCACTGAGGAGGTCTCAAAGTGGTTTTGCGATCAATTTGGGGAAGTCTCTTAGAGGAATTTTTCAGCTCTCTCTCCATGGCCGTGGAGGNGTTTTGGCAAAAATATCCTAAGCTTAAGCAAATATGGAATGAAATCCCTTAATTTAGGGGACCTTTGGTCCACGACTTAGTTTACGTGGTTTTAAGAGGTTTAGGCTGGCCACTAGGGTCCAACTAATGGCTGTGGAATCATTAATTTGGTGGATTTGGGGTAGTTAGGCCATCTTTAGTGCATGGGTTCAATGTGGGTTCAAGTGATCAAAGCTTGGGTTTGGGCTGGGCTAGCCATATCAATTGGCCCACATGATTGATCAAAATTGTGTAGATGATTGTTATGAAGATTTTTTGTGAAGGGGTTGAAGTGATTTTGAGTACAATTGGTAGGTCAATTTGAAGGATTTTTAAAATTTAGTTAATTTGGGCATGTTGGGCTAGACATGGGTTTAGATTGGGATAGCCTTGGGCTAAGTCCAAATTGAATGGTTCAAATGATCAAGAGAGACGTTTTGAAGATTTTTCATGAAGGTATGGAGTGGAAATTTTGGGGCTAAGGCCATCAATTTGGTGAGATTTTGAGACATGGCCAATTTGGGGTAAATTTGGGGCTTTTTGGACTTAGGTTGAAATCAAATGAAATTGAGGCCTCAACAAGGCCAATTGAAGGTTAAGTTTGATGTATGGGGATTTTATGAAGGTTTTTCAACACAAATTTTGAAAAATGGAGTAGGCCATGGGTTTAATTTGGTGGAACCAAGTCATGGGGCCAAAATTGGGGTTTTGACCTAAATCAAAATTGGGTTCAAATTATGGACTAATTGAGCTTGGATTTGGTCTATATTGTCACTTAAAGAGTGGATTTGAGTTTATAATTGAAGTTGGGCNGCTTGATCTCCCCCGTCTATTTGATACACGCTTGATCGAACGGCTCCCCGTCATCGTCCCCGATAGAATGATTCCGTGCCCGTCCACACTAAAACCCTAAGATCTTGGCCTAGACTCAACCAAATCACTTCCAGTTTGATCCTATGGACTTGTCTAAGTGAGATGAACACATTCATACGGTTAAGGTGCCATGAAATCAAGCTTAAGTAAATGAAGAATCAAAATAAGCTTGGGAGGAGGAGAAGTTTTATATCTTTGCTCTGAGAAGGGAGGCATCAATCAGAGGTGCTCAGCATGTTTGTTGAAGTTCAAGGAGGCTAGGTATCGAGTCCCTGGTCTTGGTGTTAAGCCTAGGTATGAGTTCGACCAAGCTCGATTTCAGGTGTTGGTCTAGAGCTATGGTAGGGGCTCTGTGGAAGGGAGATTTGATGGGGCTTTAGCTTTTTTCACTATTATGAAGGTGTGGGTGAAGTTAATTTGTGTTTGATGGACTGTGGAGGTGCATTGGGTTTTGTCCTGGTTTCCGACAAGGTTTCATGCTCAAAAGTGAACTCCGACAATAGGAATGGGTGAGGGAAAATGGTTGGAATGCACTGAGGGGATCTTAGGGAAGCTCTGTGTGAAGTTTGGGGAGGCCTCTCTAAGGAAATTTCAGCACACCTCCCATGGCCGTGGGAGGTGAGTTTTTATAAAAATGGCCATGGGATGGCTCTCAGGGCATAAGTTTGGGTGCATTGTGGTGCTTAGGTGGAGGGCAGAAGACCTCCATAGTTTGATTTGGATGAGCTGGCCTCTAGGTTTGATTTGGGTGATGTGTCATGGGGTGGTTCTTGATTTTGGGCTTTTCTGGCCACTAGGCTGGTCGACCGGCCAGTGGGAGGTTGCTATGAGCTCAGGGAACCTAGAGGAATCCATCACAACAACTTAATGCAAATGTGCTTTGATTTGAAAAAGATATCTTAAGCATGTGCATTTTTGGAAATAAGTTTAATTTGGGGGACCTTTGGTCCATGGCTTGATTTAGGTGATTTCATGGTGTTTGGACTGGTAACTAAGTCCAACTAATGGAATGTGCTTTGATTTGGCAAAGATATCTTAAGCATGTGCATTTTTATAAATAATATCCCTTACTTTTGATTTAATGCAAATGTGCTTGATTTGGCAAAGATATCTTAGATATCTTAAGCATGTGCATTTTTGGAAATAAGATCCCTTAATTTGGGGGACCTTTGGCCCATGGCTTGATTAAGCATGTGCATTTTTGGAAATAAGATCCCTTAATTTGGGGAACCTTTGGTTCATGGCTTGATTTAGGTGATAGTGTTTGGACTGGTCACTAAGTCCAACTAATGGCTGTGGTGGAGTTAATTTGGTGGCTTTAGTGTGGTTAGGTCACATTTAGTGCATGGGTCCAAGTGCGTGAAAATGCCCAAACTTAGGTTTATGCTAGGTTAGACATGTCAATTTGCCCAATTAATTGTTTCATTTGGTGTAAATGATCATAAGGAACAACTTTGGGGAAGGATGGAAGTGGTTTTGAGTCCAATTGGAGGGTGAATTTGAAGGATTTTGAACCTTAATCATTTTGGTTATGTTAGGCTAGGCTTGGGTCTAGCTTGGGTTAGCCTTGGGATAAGTCCAAATTGATTGTTGTTAATGGTCAATAGGAATCTCATGAAAAGTTTCCAACATGAATTGGATGCCAATTTGGAGGTTAAGGCAATATATTGGGTGAAATTTGGGGAATTAGCCAATTTGGGGCTAAGTTTGGGAATTTTGGATTTAGGCCAAAATCAAATGGATTTAAGACTTTACCAATGCCAATTAATGGTTCATTTTGATGTATAGGAATGTTATAAATACTTTTCAACATTAATTGAGGCCAATTGAGTAGACTGTGGTTTCAATTTAGTGAGGTAAAGATTTTGCAACATTAATTGAGGCCAATTGACTAGGCTATGGGTTCAATTTGGTCAGATGAAGATTTTTCAACATTAATTGAGGCCAATTGACTAGGCTATGGGTTCAATTTGGTGAGATTTAGTCATATGGTCAAAATTGGGGTTTTGACCCAAATCAAAATTGGGCTCAAATCATGGATCAATTGAGCTTAGATTTGGTTTAAATTGGTCATATAAAAAGTGAATTTGAGTTTAGTATTGGAATTGATCTCAATTGAGATCAAATTGATGGACATTTGAGTTGGATTTGGGGAAATTTGTGTCTTTAAAGGGCAATTTGGGGATTTTGGTTAAAGATGGTGAAATTGGAAAAATAGGGTCATGTGGTAGTTGAGAGAAATAAATTTTGGAATATTTGGGATTTATTGGGATTTTCTTGGAATTTTTGGAATTTTGGGTCGAAGAGGGGTATTTTGGTAATTTGGGGGTGTTTTAGGGGTAAAAGGCCAAGATGGGTATTTTGTTAGATTTGAGGTACCAATCATCACCAATAAGCCATGGACCAATGAAAATCTCATTTTGGGTCCTCTACATAGTGGTCCTAGCTAAACCATAGCCTTAGGGCTAGTAGGTTTAGAGGACCATCTACATGAGTATCCCAAAAGATCAAGGGATCCGGGCTAGAAATTTGAGTTCAGGGTTGTGAGTGATTGTGAGTTTAGATGAGTGTAGATGAGAGTATTGAGTGAATTAGCTCCAGACCAACACCCAGGGTCAACCTCAAGGTCAAGCAATCCTAAGAGTGACTCATCTTGAGTTTCCCCCACTGTGACCCCACCTTCTAAGTATTTAAAGGTTGAGAGCAATATGTGGAACTTCAAGTTGAGTGGAGAAGAGTTTGGAATTTCTAGTAGTGAGGATTCCGTGTCTAGTTTTCTAGGAATAGTCAACAGGAAAATTCTTATGGCCAGACCCTAGGCTACTAAAGAGGAAAAAACTAAAGCTCAACCAAAAATAAGGTCAACATCACCACCGTCCATTTTATCAATTCTATAATCCTAGAGAGACTGCTAAAAGACAAGAATTTGTTTCTACTAATGAAGAGTGGCATTAATTTAAGTGTTGAGAATTGTTTGTTTGGAGTCATGTTTTTAAATTTGTTAATGTTTATGTCTTGTGTTTAGTGTTTGTGTCACTTATGTGTTTAATTGTAAAATGTGTGTTAAGTGTTTTGTACTTAAGAAAATTTTCTCATCCAAAACTATTTGGAAAGAGAAGTGTTAAATGTATTTGTACTCATTTGTGAATTAATATAAGTTTTTTTTTGTGAAAATTTATGTTATTTTTAGCCTTGAATTTAAATAGTTATTAAAGTGAATTTTGAGATAGAGGAGAGTTATAGGAAGTAAAAATAGTCATTTAAGTGCTATGAGACAATTTAGTGGTGCTTTACTTAGACTAATAGTGCATTTTACTTGAAAATTAAAAATTTCAAAAATTGTGCAATGGCGCCAAAGCACCACATCTCCCGCTTAAGCGCGAGCCAACCCAAGAGGTAGGTGCCTAAGCGCCACTTACCCGCGCTTAAGCGTGGGTTCACGAACTTAAGTGAATTTTAAGCCCGAAAATATCATTTTTAACACCTCCTTTCATCTTCCCCAACTTTAAATCGTGATTTTAAGGGCTTGGGAAAGTGGAATTTGAAGATTTCTTGGTGGAATCGAGTGAGATTCGATAGATCCAAGTTCCTTGAGGTAAGAGCTTTACTTCTATGCAAAAATTTTGGATTTTCACCATATATTTTGAGCACATTTGGAAGATTTAAAAAATTTACTATTCATGCCAAAAAGTGAAGAAAAATCTAAGGAAATTGCTTGGGAAGTTTAGTTACTGCTTTGGGAAGTTTAGTTTAGTGATTTAAACTTGACTTTTGAAGTTATTTTTGGAATTTATCAAATTTGTAGAATAACACCAAGAATGAAAAGGAGTATAGGAAAGATCCCATTCGATTCAATCAAGTTTGTAAGTTTGAAAGCTCAAGATTGATATAGTGATGCTCTGCAGTCACAAAAATTGATTCAGGAGCAATTTCTCAAAAGTCCAGGTGGAGAAGTAGAAGATTTGATAGTCTGCAGATAGTGCGAATAGTTTTGTTGTTTCTCTACCATTGCAGTGATTTCTGTTGTGAGGGAGTTGTATGCAAATCTCTCAGAGTTTGAAGACGATCGAGTTATGGTTAGAGAGAAGTTGGTACCTTTTACTCCAGAGGTAATCAACTTATTTTACCATTTACCAACGGACACTTTATGTTTTTATGCAAATTATAGTTCTAGTGAAACGGAGTTAGACGAGATTATTTCATATTTGACTATTGGGAGAAAACTTTGGAAGATAACTAATGAGAGGAGAGTAAATTTTCTAACTTCATAGTTATGTGCACCTTCAAAGGCCTGACACTATTTCATTTTTGCTCGTCTGCTTCAGACCAATCATCTCAGTGAAGTGACCAAAGAGAGTGCAACGCTGAACTATTATATTCAGGAAGGAAAGCCCATCAACATAAAGGCTTTGATCTATCACACTATCATCAGTTCAACTGCTGCTACTGCTACTACTGCAGGTATGAGATTTGCTTCCTTGATATTTTTGTTATGCAAGAAGGCTAGACTGAAGTATGATAGTTGGGAGGAAGTTCTGTTACCTCTAAAGCCCATTACAAAGGTGAATGTGAAGACTTACTCTGAGCAATTAATTTTTGGCTGGAGAGGAGGATTTTCCAAATGTTACGGATTAGAGACATCTGATGCATCTACCTCTGCTGCATCTTCATCATGACCATCTACTTCTCGTGCTTGTACATCTAGAGGTGATACCATGACCAAGGTTGAGTTATTGCAGAAGATGATGGATAATATAAATTTTACCACTGATAAGGAACAAAATTTAGAGCGTTTTGCATATCATGGTAATTGTTATAATAGAAGGAAGAGTGATTATGAAGAGAAATTCCACTCATCCTTGGAGAGCCTGATTAGAGGTGAACCAGGAGTGCAATTACCTCCATATCCTAATTATGAACCTGCAGAAAAATGGTACAGCGATGATTCTGAGGATGAAAAGTAGAGCTGAGAGATTCATTTTATGATTGTAATATGATGTAAACTATGTGGTCTGAGCTTGCTACATTTGCATCTGTGTGTTGTTTTGGACTATGATTTATGTTGTGTTTTGAATTTTTATCTTGTGTTGTTATTATGATTGTTGTGTTAGATAGTATTTTGTTTTATTTTAAAATTTTAGGTTAGTAGCTATTGTCTTATGTTTATTACTGTGATTTAGTTAGTTTAGAACTTAACTTAATTTCATATCTATTCTAAAGTAGAAAATCTTTCTAGCTTAGATCATAAACTTGAAATTCAAAAACTGCCACCCTATATTTTTCTTTTATCATGTTAGTGTGTTATTTGCTTTTATACCCACTATTTAGAAGTCTATTTGAATCTCCATATGTTAAACTAGAATAAAATGTTAGAAAATTTGATCAAAAAAATTAATTTTACTCATGTCTTTAGTTATATACTTGTATAATTAGGATGTTAAAATTCCTGTTAGCATGTTATTTCAATTTTCATTTCTTGCCTATATAATTATCTGAGGCTAAACTGTTTAATCTGTTAAAAATTTAATTTTAGGGGATGAAAAAAAATTTCAAAATTGAAATTTTATTTGTTCTCAAATGTTGATTATGTATATGAAGTTATATTAGGGAAGTAAATTTGATTTTAGAAATGAGTAAGAAAACTTAGTTAAACTTTTAGTAATGAAGAAAAACTTTAAAGTTAAAAATTTTTAGTATAGAAAATGATTAATATAAGTGACTATCTTTAGTAAGAAAATTATAAGTGACTATCTTTAGTAAGAAAAATTGTATTTTTAAAAAATTTAGATAATTTAGACTTTAATTTTTAATACTTAAATTTCTTTTATGAAAATGATTTTCAAAACTATTATTATATCTATAAGTAAAAGTTTTATATCAAGGCTTTACTTTAGGAAAGGAGAAGTGGAATTCAAAATCATTAAAGGCTTATCAAGATATAGTAATCCTTGCCTAAAAAAGAAAAAGAAGAGAAAAGAAAAAAAGAAAAGAAATGTAAGGGAGGAGAAGCTTGAGGATTTGTGCCTAATCAAAAATTGGTTCTACATTTGATCTTTTTAAAATATAAGACTTTGATAAAATCTTAAGCTTATAAATATAATATAGTAAGTAAAATTATTTTTAATAAAAATTTGTAAGTAGAGAAAATAAAAGAACTAAAATCTAAATTTAGAGAACTTATAACNTCTCTTGCTCTATATATATATATATATATGTATATATATATATATATATATACATATTGTTTTGTGTCAAATAGGAGCAATCATATTCTTTACTCTTTTCCGAGTGCATAAAGAACATTAATCAATCTAGAGTTTGGTCCTAAATTCTGTGGTTAGGCTAGGAGGATACCGACTGCCACTCCAGAGCTCCCACTACTTCCTCACTTGAGAGCTAACAATCTTGCACTATTTTCCAATCAACTTGATCAAATAGGGGATTTTAATATGTCACCTTAAAATCTCTAACTCTACATCCAACAAAGTATATTTTACTATTTATTTGCACTCAACTCCATAGATGACGTCCTCTCCCATGAAATCAAATGTGATTCTCACAATGTTGAAGAAATCATAGCCCTTTCAAAACATATGTTTCTCAACATATTTTGACAATTCAATTGGCTAGATTGAAAAGTAAATGAAGATCGAAGTTCAAATCATCACAAATTATTGATATTTAAAACTATATAAAATAAAATCAATTCTTCACAAAACTATATCTCAATGTAGGGAGAATGATAAAGAAAACTACTCAGGATTCATGAGAAGGATACAACAAAACACAGACTTCATATATAAAAATAAATTTACAAAGCAAAAGAAATAAAAGAAACAACTTATCTCACAATCTTTTTCAAGAAAATCCTTAGAAGTTCTCTTCTAGCCTTTCTCTCCTTACAACCACTCTCACTTCTCTCTTCGAAGTGTAATGAAGAAGAAATCCCTGACCTTCCCTCTCCTCTTACAATCCTTGAAGAAAATCTTCAAACCCTTGACTTTCTCTCTCTCTCTCTCTTTCTCTCTCTTCTTCGCCCCCTTTCACGCCACTCAGTTCAAATTCTTCAAAACCTCTCTTTTATTAAAGGATGTCTCCCTCCAAAAAGA
This sequence comes from Phalaenopsis hybrid cultivar, assembly GCA_002079205.1. Lineage (NCBI taxonomy): Eukaryota > Viridiplantae > Streptophyta > Magnoliopsida > Asparagales > Orchidaceae > Phalaenopsis > Phalaenopsis hybrid cultivar. The sequence continues at coordinate 481,883 of JXCR01096785.1, read as the reverse complement.
ATTCAAATTTTACTCTAAATTTCTATCCAAAAGTCAACCCTTTTGAATTCAAATGACATGTCCATTGATCCAAGAGACATATCCCTTCATAAAAGAACCTTCTAAAGTGTCAAGATGCATTGAGTCACTCCAAGGGGTGTTTAGAACAAGTTTTCCTTTGGAAATTCCCCAAAAATTTGTTTCAAACTCCTTTAATCAACAAAAAATCATCTCAGGCACATCTGGCGCTGGTTCTGGCACATCTGGCCCAAACTTGCTTAAATCTGCACTGTTCTGGGTTTTGGCACTTCAGACACCAAATCTTGCACATTTTGCACTAGCGCTCTGTCAAATGTCTTTTCTAGCACAAATCTGTGGCATCTGGCACCAACTCTCTGGAATATGGCGCTTCTGGCGCCAATCTAGTGCATCAGGAGCCAAAATTCATTGTTTTGGCTCCAAATTGCATTCTCTTTGTTCCTTTTGCTCCAATTGCCTAAAATTGATATAAATGCAACAAACAAAATGAAAATATCCTTCTTTAAAGTGCAATATCACCAAAAATAAGTATAAAATGTATACTTGAAATAACATATTATTTTAATGTATCAAAATCCCTCAAACTTAAATGTTACTTGTCCTCAAGTGACACTTTTTACTACATAAAAGCATATGGCCTTAGGATAGAGATTATTTTATAAATCTTAAATAAAATAGTAATATTGAAGAGAAATCTTTAATAAATTAGATTCAAACTCTAAGTCTAAGAGTACTTAGTAACCAAGTTTAAGATTTTTTAATCTCTATTCATTTCAAGAAAAATTGCAATTTGTCATATTAAAGATACTTAGAACATTCATATGAAAATGAATTTCATGAAAACTATTCTAGTAATGTTACTAATACTTCAATACAAGTTTAGAAAATGTAATAAAGTCTTTTCCTTAAATTAATTCAAGTGAAGCCCATTTTTGATTAGGCGTCTCCTCAAGCTTCTCCTCACTCATTCTTCTTTTATTTTCTTTTTCTTTTCTTTTTTTTTTCTTCTTTTAGGATTTTTCAATCCTTTCTTTTCTTTTCTTTGTCAAGTGAGGATTATTATATCTGGATATCCTTTAATAATTTTGAACTTCACCATCCCCTTCTTAAAGTTAAAAGTCCTACCTTTCTTCACTTTATAAATCTATATTAGTTTGAATTTCGTAAAGTTTCATTCATTTCTTCTTACATGAAACTCTAAAATTCTTAATATTTCAAAATTACAGTTTTCATTACTTTAAATAGAAAAACATAGTCTTATCTTTTTATACCAAATATCTTTAACTTAAAAATTAGCCTTCATTATTAAAAACTTTTACCTAAATTTACCATAATATTCTTAAACATAAGTATCCCATGTCATGTTAAATAAATTTTAAACTAAATTTAATTGAGGACAAATAAAATTTAGTTTACTTCTTTTTAAAATAAATTTCTCTTTCCCCTAAGCTTAATTTTCTAAGTGATTTAAAAATGTTTTGGTACATGTAGTAGGTGAAAGAAAATAATAAATGCATAAGAATAAAAACTAACCTATAGAGGATTTCTGAGTATAAAACTAGGCTCTGTTATACTGTTGGTACTAACTTTAAAAATACGTACAGAGTTTAAAGCATTAAATGAAACATAATATATTCTAAAATATTTGCTGAAAATTAATAATAGAAAAAAAACTGAAAATACTAAAAATGCAGAAAAAGTAAGAATCTACTGTTACTATTACAATTTAGGTCTAAAACACAAAATGAAAGTTTTTACCAAAACTGTTTCATATGACATTAAATAACAACATAATAACAAAATAACAAATAAACAAACAAATTAGACTCTTAAAAATATTAGTTCTCATCGCCTTCCTCATCATCTTCTTCTTCTTCTTCATCGTCATGAATAGGAGAATAAAGAGTGAAGAAACATAACTCTTTATACTCCTATTCATGATGAGTGAATAGAAGCATAAAGAGTGAGAATACATTTTCAGGCGTATCAAAATCCCCCAAACTTAAACATTACTTGTATTCAAGTAATACTACATTTTTAAAATAATTTATGTAGATTAGAGTTAATAGGTCATCCTTTAGAACTGCTAAAATTTTGTTCTAAAAATGTGATTGTTCAAATTAGAAGAACCTCTAGTGAATCAGACTAGCCCAGGGTCTAAAATATTTATCATCAAACTTGGAAATTTGTTTTCCTATCTAGTTCAGAAATATATGCAGATTTTTCAAACTTTGGATCCTATGAACTTTACTTTCAAAACTTAAGAACTCTCTTAATAATAATTTTTACTAATATAAATATAAAAAGCAAGCTTAGGATTGTCTAAGTTCTTTACTCTACAAAGGCTCAAGTGAAACCAATTTTTTATTAGGACCTCTCCTCAAGCTTCTCCTAACTTTTTTTTTCCTTTTTTTTTTTTGCATTTTCTTTTTTCTTTTTCAGGACCTTTTTTATCCATTATTTTTTTTCCTTTTTTTTCTTTTTTTTATATGTGAGAATTACTATGACTGGAAAAGTCCTTAAATAATTTTGAATTCCACTATCCTCCTCTGAAGTTAAAACTTATTATTTTCCTTCCCTTGAAAAGATGTATATTTTATTTTTAAAATACTTTCTAAAAGAGCTTTAGATGTTTAAAAATAAAAATTCTAAGAATATTAATCTTTCAAAAAATACAATTCTTCCTATTAAAGATAATAATTCATCTTTGACCAAAGGAAAATATATTGAGATTTTCATACCTATTTTATACTATTTTTGATAATATTGCACCTTAAAGAAAGGTATTTTTTATGTTTTGTTACAGAAATGATGAATTTGGGTCATTGGAGCAAAAATATACAAAAATGAGTGAATTTGGAGCAAAAAGGGCCAAAATGTGAAGATTTGAATTAGGGCGCCAACGGCGGACTTTTCCTGAGACTCCAAATTTAATGATTTAGAAAGCCTGTCGACGGCGAGATCGGTGGTTATGTTCAACAATGCATTGGATGAGGATGAATTTTGGAGGGATGCTTAGGCAACTCTTAGGAAAACTCATCCACAACTTTAAAAGAAGCTTTTGGCCGAAAATAGAGGGGGTGTTAAGTGTTAGGAGAGTGTAAAGAGTCTANTCTCTCTCTCTCTCTCTCTCTCTCTCTCTCTCTCTCTCTCTCTCTCTCTCTTATTCTCTCTTCTTTGCCTCCCCCCTTTTCACGCCACTCACTTCCAATTCTTCAAAACCTCTCTTTTATTAAAGGTTGTCTCCCTCCAAAAAGAATTCAAAATTTCCTCCAAAATTCTATCCGAAAGTTAAGCCTTTTGAATTCAAAAGACATGTCCATTGATCCAAGAGACATATCCCTTCATAAAAAAACCTTCCAAAGTGTCAAGATGCATTGAGTCACTCCAAGGGATGCTTAGAACAAGTTTCCCTTTAAAAATTCCCACAAAATTTGTTTCAAACCCTCTTAATCAGTAAAAAATCATCTCTAGCACTGGTTCTAGCACATATTGCACAAACTTTCTTAAATCTGCACTGTTCTAAGTTTTGAAGCTTCAGGTGCCAAATCTTGCGCATTTTGCACTAGCGCTCTGTCAAATGGCACTTCTAGCACAAATCTGCGACATTTGGCACCAACTCTCTGGAATATGGCACTTCTAGCACCAATCTGGTGCATCAAGCGCCAAAATTCATTATTTTGGCTCCAAATTTTGTTATCATTGTTACTTTTGCTCCAAATACCTAAAATTGATATAAATGCAACAAAAACATGAAAATACCCTTCCTTAAAGTGCAATATCACAAAAAATAAGCATAAAATGTATACTTGAAACAACATATTATTTTGATGTATCAAAATCCCCCAAACACTTTTTATTACATAAAAGCATATGACCTTAGAATAAAGATTATTCTTTAACTCTTATACTTTAGTTTAATAAATAAAATAGTAATATTTAAGAAAAATATTTAATAAATTAGATTCAAACTCGAAGTTTAAGAAAACTTAGTAACCAAGTTTAAAAATTTTTAATCTCTATTCATTTCAAGAAAAATTGCAATTTGTCATATTAAAGATACTTAGAACATTCTAATGAAAATGAATTTCATGAAAACGTTTCTAGTAATGTTACTAATACTTCAATACAAGTTTATAAAATGTAATAAAGTTTTTTCCTTAAGTTAATTCAAGTGAAGCCCATTTTTGATTAGGCATCTCCTCAAGCTTCTTCTCACTCATTCTTCTTTTCTTTTCTTTTTCTTTTCTTTTTTTTTTATTCCTTTAGGATCTTTTCAATCATTTCTTTTCTTTTATTTTTCAAGTGAGGATTATTATATCTGGATATCCTTTAATAATTTTGAACTTCACCATCCCCTTCTTAAAGTCAAAACTCCTTACCTTTCTTCACTTTATAAATCCATATTAGTTTATGACTTTTCATAAAGTTTCATTCTTTTCTTCTTACATGAAACTATAAAATTCTTAATATTTAAAAAAATACAATTTCTATTACTTTAAATGGAAAAACATAGTCTTATCTTTTCATACCAAATACCTTTAACTTAAAAATTGACCTTCATTATTTAAAAACTTTTACTTAAATTTATCATAATATTCTTAAGCATAAGTATCCCAGATCATGCTAATAAATTTTAAAACTAAATTTAATTAAGGAAAAATAAAATTTAGTTTACTTCTTTTTAAAATAAATTTTTCTTTCCCCCAAGCTTAATTTTCTAAATGATTTAAAAATGTTTTAGTACATGTAGTAGGTGAAAGAAAATAGTAAATGCATAAGAATAAAAATTAAATTGTAGAAGATTTCTGAGTATGAAACTAGGCTCTATTATACTACAGGTACTAACTTTAAAAATATATACAGAGTTTAAAGCATTAAATGAAACATAATATATTCTAAAAGATTTGCTGAAAATTAAAAAAAAATTGAAAATACTAAAAATGCAAAAAATGTAAAAATCTACTGTTACTATTACAATTTGGGTCCACAACACAGAATGAAAGTTTTTACCACAACTGTTTCAAATGACATTAAATAACAACATAATAACAAAAATAACAAATAAATAAACAAGACAAATAAATTAGACTCCTAAAAATATTATTCCTCATCGCCTTCCTCATCTTCTTCTTCTTCTTCATCATCATCATGAATAGGAACATAAGGAGTGAAGCTGGTGATTCCGATATTTTTTATATGTAAGGACTTATGAAGTTGACACCACTACTTAAAGATTTTAATATCCGGTAATGGCACCAAAAACTTGATCTCAAACTTGATCCCAAGCAAAGCAAGATTTCAATTATATTTGTAGGGATTCTACGCAAGTATATGTATCATTATCAAGAAATATAGATCTTTCTGATTAAGCCTCAAAAATTGATCCCACGGAGATCGAGGTTAATCACGGAGCCTTTCAAGAGAAGTTCTAGTCTAGAATAACACGCCATAGCTTGAAAAATCGATAAAGGTTTGGTTTTGATTATATCCTACAATTATCACTACAATACTACTTCTACTCCTAACTAAAATACTTAGTGAAAATCAGAAAGTGGGCTTTAAAATATTAAAAGTACTCTTCCTCATATAATGAAATTAGTGACATGTGTAGAAGTAAACTAAGTAGTAAAAGAGATTGTGACAAATAGGAGAAATTATATTCTTTACCCTTACTAGAGATGCTATAAAGAACATTGGTTAATCAAAAGTTTCAATAGTTCTGAAGATGGGCTATGCAAGGAAGATGCTAGCTCTCACTCTAGAGTTCTCTCTTATCCCTCCACCTGGAGGCTAACATCTCGCATCAAAACCTAGAATAATAGACCTTAAGGGGCTTTAGCATGTCACTCTAAAGTCCTCTAATTCTACACCCATTAAAGATTATTTCCCTATTTATTTACACCCAACCATATGGACTGCATTCTCTTTCATACAATCTCATGTGATTCTATCACAGTTGATTGAGACAATATCCATCCCAGATCTTACATGTTCTCACAACAGATTTTAACATGCAAGTTGATCAAGTTTACATGCAAATGAAGAACAAAATAAAATCATCATATTATATTCTCACTCTACTCAATTTTGTATCCTACACATGCATACTAATTCATTTAAGAGGGAAGAGTAAAGAAAACTACTTCCTATAAATGGAGAAACAACAAGAACTTTTTGTTGAACAAGATTGTGAAACCATACAGAGGAAAGTACTATATTCAAATCAAAATACAATGAAAATACTTATCTTAGATGAAAATCAAACTCTCCTTGTATAGCAAAAGCAATCTTCTTATAATCCTCTCCATGAACAAAGTGAAAAAAAAAGAAGAAATCTCTCTCTCTCTTTCTCTCTCACCTTGTCGCCCCACTTGGGGCTCACACCCAAGCCTTCCTCTTCTTCTCCTAGTCTTCTTCTCCTCTTCCAATTGAATCAAGAGTCCAAGAGTTCTTTTAAAAATATTTCCAAGCCTTATTTGTAATTTTCCAAGAGATTCTTAAGTGTCTCTTCAAAAATGTCCAAATTCATTGAATCTTCCAAATGGTGCCTCAAGTGCCTCTTCAAAACTCCTTCTAACCACCCCAAATCATTCCAGAAAGTCACTTTTCTCATTTTTAATGAATTTCCCAACAGATGCATCAATCATCGCTTCAGAAATCATCTAAATCCGACATATATTCTAGAAGATATGTTGAAAACCGTCTTCAGTGCCTAAGCGTCATTTTTGGGCATTTAAGCACCCTTTTCTCTATTTGGGTGCCTCCTAAGCACCATTTTGGGCCCTTAAGCACCAAGAACAGGAACTTAAGTGTCTATTTTAGTTCCTCATGGCTCTGGTGTGCCCTTGTTTGACCCGATTTTCTCCAATTTGCTCCATTTTGGTCCATTTTTGTTCCTTTTGCTCCAATCACTCCAAATTCTTCAATTTAATGTACCTGCAACCAAAAACACATGAAAACATACCTTTAAAGTGAAATATCATTATAAAATATAACATAAAAAATAGTACATTTTTAGGCATATCAAAATCCCCCAAACTTAAACATTACTTGTCCTCAAGTAATACTACATTTTTAAAATAATTTATGTAGATTAGAGTTAATAGGTCATCCTTTAGAATTGCTAAAATTTTGTCTAAAAATGTGATAGTTAAAATTATAAGAACTTCTAGTGAATCAGATTAGCCCAGGGTCTAAAATATTTATCATCAAACTTGGAAATTTGCTTTCTTATCTAGTTCAGAAATATATGCAGATTTTCAAACTTCAGAACCTATGAACTTTACTTTCTAAACTTAAGAACTCTATTAAAAATATTTTTTACTAATATAAATATAAAAAGCAAGCTTAGGATTATTCTAAGTACTTTACTCTACAAAGACTCATGTGAAACCAATTTTAGATTAGGACCTCCACTTAAGCTTCTCCTCACTTTTTTTTCTTTTTCTTTTTTTTTTTGCATTTTCTTTTTCTTTTTCAGGATCTTTTTGATCCATTATTTTTTTCGTTTTTTTTTCTTTTTTTATATGTGAGAATTACTATAATTGGAGAAGTCCTTAAATAATTTAGAATTCCACTGTCCTCCTCTAAAGTTAAAACTTATTACTTTCCTTCACTTGAAAAGATGTATATTTTTTTAAAATACTTTCTAAAAGAGCCTTAAATGTTCGAAAATAAAAATTCTAAGAATATTAATTTTTCAAAAAATACAATTCTTCCTACTAAAGATAGTTATTCATCTTCCCAAGTTCTCCACTGAATATTTTTAACTCTATGTTCACCATTTTCACTAAAAATATCAACTAAGTTTTCCTATTCCTTTTATATACTTAAAATTCTAACAACCTTAAGATGACTCCACATAATAATAATCATTAGAAATAAAATACAAATTTATTTGTAGTAATTTTAAAAACAAGGTTTAAATTTGAAAAAAAATTCTTTCCTCCCCAAACTTAAGCTCAAACATGTGTAACAATGAAGTACAAAAATATGCGGCAGGGAAAGAACACTTTTACAGTTTACTACACATCCTACAAAAATATCAACAAATAACACATGGTAGAATATTGCAGTAGAAAGTAAATCTAGCCTAAACATACTTGACATAACACTATAAAGGAATTTTAAATAGTAGAATAGGTAGAAACTGAAGATTAAATAGGAACACATACTAAAATTTATAAAGGAATTGCTAGATGCTAACAAGTTTAAGATATTAAAATAAGTTTTCTCATCTCCAATGACTCATTTAACTTTTCTGACAAACATAGACACACAAAATCCAATACATAGACTCACAAATTCATAAACAAACAACAACTGAGGTTAATTTGATCTCCCTTCTACTCACATTTCCCCTCATTATTTTCAAATTCTAACGAAAGAAACTAAACTAATAATATGGGTTTATTATAAAACTTTATACTTTTATCACCCATGGACCAAAATTCCCTCGTGTGTTACTAATTTTAGGGTTACTCTAAGTCTAAGTTATACACACTGATAAATAAAGTTAATTAAGTTCTTCCAGATGTTGTTCACTAAGTTCATGACCTTACTCAGTGAAGACAAAGTTAGATAAAGAAATTAATAGAGTTGACATGGAGTGGTCCAAGTCCAAACTCTACATGCATCAAGGTAATGCTTAGCTCTGGTTGAGAACTAAGTCGTAACAGACTTGTCAACCTGCTACTACCAAAAATCATATACAAATCTAGTCATGACAAAGGAATTACCTCACAACATTAATCTTAAACACTCTTGCACATCAAAGATAGATCAAAGTCCTACATCTCACTTATATCTAATCCAACATAACAAATATCACTTTTAAAAAAATAACAAAGATAACCATGGGTTGCCTCTCATGAAGCGCTTGGTCTAACATCGACTACTTGACATATACAATGTTTGCTCTGGTTTCCCCAGCATCAGAATGTCATTTATTTTGTTTGTATACCATGGAATATGACATTCAGTGATTTTGAATAACTCTTTATTAGGAGATCTTTTATTGATTTCATCATTCAATTTAGATTCTTCTTGTGATTGAGTCGAATATGAAGATAAAAAACTGGTGGTGCAGATGAATTCCATAAATAGGTAGGCCTTAAAATTGTTTAGGGTACATTCATCTTAAGTTCATGAGTTTTTTCAATAGATGTAATTAAAAGTTTACTAATTTTGGTAACCTCCATCATTTTGCACCTCTCCTAAACATACATGCAGTCTTCTTTAAACAATGCTTTCAACTCATCATGAAATTCCATTTCGATCTCATCTGTTAACTTACTCTCAAAATTTTCTTAGAAATTGTCTTTATTCGATAATCAATTTCATTCATCCAAAAACAATCATTATTTTTTTCTCTCAGCTGGATACTTCATAGCCTTTAAAACATCAAAAGTGGCTTCATGGTCATTAATATTCATAGTCAACTCTCCTTTTTATGCATCTATCATAGCTTGTCCAGTAATAAGAAAATGTCTCCCCAAAATAATTGGATTTTCTTTATCTTCCTCCATATCTAATACAATAAAGTCCATAGGAAAAATAAATTTATCCACTTTAACAAGCACATCTTCTATAACCCCTTTTGGATAAAAGATAGATTGATCAGTTAACTAAAGGGTTACAATAGTGGAAGAAAAATCGGCTAAACCTAACCTTCTAAATATTGATAAAGGCATCACATTAATGCTAGATCCTAAATCGCATAAAGCTTTTCCATATAATATTTCTCCAAATACATAAGGAATTGTTAAGCTAGAAGGATCTTTAAGTTTCTTAGGAAGCTTTTTCTGAAATATAGCGTTGCACTCACTTTGTGCAATTGTCTCGTAATCCCTAAATTTCATTTTTATGTTTAATCTCCTTTATAAATTTTGCATAACTTGGCATATGTTCCAAAGCTTCAGCAAAAGGAATATTTATCACTAACTTCTTAAGTACTTTCATGAACTTTGAAAATTGTTATCCAACTCATACTATCTAGGTCTTCGAGAAAATGGAGGTGGTGGTCTTTCTAAATTAATTTTAGTTTTAGATATTAAATTTTCTAGATCCTTAAAAACATGTTCTTTAGGTCTTTTAGTTTCCTTTGTTTCTCTCACAACTTCTTTCTCTTTTCTAACTACACCCTCTATCTTTCTTCTACTTGTTAATTGGACAGTGTCTACTTTTTCATTATTTTTCTCTTTAGGGTTAATCTCAGTGTTCCTAGGAAGTGTTCCTTGTTGCAAAGTGAATTAATAATTTGTTCAAGTTGATTCTCTATGTTCTAATTGCAGCATTTTGACATTGCAATTGGTTTCCCATTTGCAATACCACTTCTTTTATAGACATCATCTTATCCTTAAATTGTTGATCATTGTTAGAGTCCGGTGGATATGAAGGTTTATAGTTTATGTTCCCCTGATTATTCCAACTACCATTAGGATTTGCATGATTATTTTCCCATTGTTGGTTTCCACCCCCAGTAGTACGATGTCAGTTAAAATTAGGATGGTTCTTCCAACCTGGGTTGTAAAAGTTAGAATATGATGTGTTTATGGTATGTAAAGTCTCGTATGATAACTTAGAATCAATCATATGTCCTAATAAAATTTTCTCACTTACTGGAGTAATTGAGGCTGGTTCATTCCAAATTGGTCCAACTTCCTTGATATTGCAGCAACTTGAGATGTAAGAATTGCAAACACATTTATATCATGTACACTGGCTGCCTTTTTAGGATTTACCCTTGCAGAGGGCTATTTAAATTCATTTATTGTTGTTTCTTTAATTAACGCATATGCTTCATCAAATGATTTTGACATTAATGATACACCAGCGACAGTGTTAATTATAGGCTTAAGGGATTCTACTAACCCATTGTAAAAAAGTTTGAATGATTAACCAATTGGGTAGAGCATGGTGTGGACACTTTTGTAGGAGTTCCTTAAATCATTCTCAGGCTTCATTTATTGATTCCCCTTCATATTGACTAATTGAAACAATATCATTTCTAAGCTTAGTTGTCCTTAAAGGTGGAAATTACTTAGCTAGGAGTTTCTGAGTTAACTCCTCCCAATTTTTAATAAAGCCAGGTGCTAATGAGTATAACCACAGTTTAGCCTTATCCCTCAGTGAGAAAGGAAAAAGCCTTAGTCTAATAGCATCGTCTGACATGCTGTTATTACAAAATATAGCACAAACTTCTAGAAAATGTGATAAGTGTAAATAGGGATCCTTCAAAGGAGTTCCCCCAAACTAGTTCTTCTGCACCAGTTGGATAATCGTTGGATTTAGTTCAAACAAGTCAGATTCTACGACAGAGTTTTGTATACTTGAGTGAATTTCATCTGTCATAGGATCTACATAATCTCTCAATGATTTATGATGATTTTCCAAGTTATTATTTTGAATGTTTTCCATTTCCATTTCTAGCTTTTCAAGTTCTTTCTATTTTTTTATTTTTTAACATATGCATTAATTAAAACAAAAAATATGTTCAACACAATAGAAAATACATTAAGACATTTTTTTTGAACTACCATTTCTAGCATTTCTATGTTGAACTACCAAGTTATTTCATAAGACATTTCTATGTAGACTTAAGGGATACTACTAAACCATTTCTAGCATTTCTATGTTGAACATATTTTTTACTTCAACTATTTATTCTATTGTGTTGAACTACAATTTCTAGAAATGGTAGTTCAAAATATTATTCTTAAGTACCTCCAAGTTATTATTTTGTGTGAAAAATGTTTTGTTATGATCTTGAAAAGTGTTTATTTTGAATGTTTTTTTATTTCTTTCTGAGGATTAACATTGTTTTTCATACGCAACACAACAGAAAATACATTAACAATTAAATAAATAAAACAAAAAATATGTTCAACATAACAAAACATTTTTACAAACAACTTATTTTTCACACAAACAATTTTTTCACAACACTTTTTCATACAAAAAAACACTTTTCACACAAAAACAGTTTTTACGACACTACAATTTTCCAAGTCAGCCTAATTACTTCAACTAAAATTCTCCTAAAAGTCAAGATCAACCGTTTGATCCCCAGCAACGGTGCCAAAAAATTGATGCCAATACTTTTTATATATAAGGATTTATGAAGTTGACACCACTACTTAAAGATTTTAATCCCCAGTAATGGCACCAAAAACTTGATCCCAAACTTGATCCCAGGAGTAGTAAGATTACAATTATATTTTTAGGGATTCTACGCATAGAGCTTTCTGATAAAGCCCCGAATATTGATCACACGGAGATTGAGGTAAATCATGGCAACTTTCAAGAGAAGTTCTAGTCTAGCATAACATGCCCTAACTTGGAAGGTCGATAAAGTTTTGGTTTTGATTATATCCTACAATTATCACTACAATACTATTTCTACTCCTAACTAAAATACTTAGTGAAAATCAGAAAGTGGATTTTAATATATTAGAAATACTCTTCCTCATGTAATGAAATTAGTGACATGTGTAGAAGTAAACCAAGTAGTGAGAGAAATTATGACAAATAGAAGCAATTATATTATTCACCCTTACTAAAGATGCTATAAAGAACATTGGTTAATCAAAAGTTTAAATAATTCTGAAGACGGGCTAGGCAGGGAAGATATTAGCTCTCACTCTAGAGTTCCCTCTTGTCCCTCCACCTAGAGGCTAACATCTCGCATCAAAACCTAAAACAATAGACCAAATTAGGGAGCTTTATCATGTCACTCTAAAATCCTCTAATTCTACACCCATTAAAGATTATTTCCCTATTTATTTGCACTCAACCATATGTACTACATTCTCTTCCATACAATCTCATGTGATTCTACCACAGTTGATTGAGACAACATCATCCCGGATCTTACACGTTCTCACAATAACTTTTAACATGCAAGTTGATCAATTTTACATGTAAATGAAGAAAAAAATAAAAGTTATCACAATATATTCTCATTCTACTCAATTTTATATCCTACACATGCATACTAATTCATTACAAGAACGAAGTGCAAAGAAAACTACTCACTACTTATGGAGAAACAGCAAGAACTTTTCATTAAACAAGACTTTAAAATCATACAAAAAAGTACTAGATTCAAATCAAAATACAATGAATATACTTATCTCTGATAGAAATCAAACTCTCCTTGTATAGAAAAAGCAATCTCCTTACAATCCTCTCCAAGAACAAAGTGAAAAGAAAAGAAGAGATCTCTCACTCTCTCTCTTTCTCTCTCACCTTGCCGCCCCACTTGGGGCTCACGCCCAAGCCTTCTGCTTCTCCAAGTCTTCTTCTCCTCTTCCAATTGATTCATGAGTCCAAGAGTTCTTTTAAAAATATTTTGATGCATTATTCATAATTTCCTAAGAGATTCTTAAGTGTCTCTTGAATCTTCCAAATGGTGCCTCAAGTGCCTCTTCAAAACTCCTTCTAACTACCACAAATCATTCTATAAATTTCCTTTTCTCATTTCTAATGAATTTTGTAAGAGATAGATGAAGCACCACTTTAAAAATCATCCAAGTCTGACGTATATTCCAGAAGATATGTTGAAAAAAGTCTCCGGCGCTAAGCGCCATTTTTTGGTGCTTAAGCTCCATCCTCTCTATCTAGGTGGCGCTTAAGCACTGGACACAGGCACTTAAGTGTCTAGTTTAGGTCCCCATGGCTCCGGTGTGCCCCGGTTCAACGTGATTTGCTCTGGTTTTTTATCTATTTTTGTTCCTTTTTCTTCAATCACTCCAAATTCTTCAATTTGATGTACCTGCAACCAAAAACACAAGAAAAAATACCTTTAAAGTGAAATATCATTATAAAATATAGCATAAAAATAGTACATTTTTAGGTGTATCAGTTGGGGCAAGTTGAAAACTCCACATTGTATTCACCCCTAAGTTATCTAACTATAGCTTCCTCAAAAGTTATATCATGTTGAACTCTCCTCTGCTTATACTCATCATTAAAAGCATTTCTTGCTCCAATTTCACTAATTTGATTTTTTTTATTAACAATATCCATTTGTTGAATCAAAAACTGCTCCATATTATTTTCAAGTGAAGCAAAGCGAGACGTAGAGGCCCCTACAGCTGATGTAGAGGGTTTATCAATACCTCCACTCCTAGACTCAACAAATGATTTTACTCTTTGAATTGTATGCTTCTCAATAAGAATTTATGGTTGCAGCCTTTCGTCTCTTTACTCGTGGAGCCATTGGAATTTCTATCAAAATCCAATTAAAGTCTAAATAAATTACAAAATAAAAAATCTAACTTCCTAAGTAAAATTATTTGGTAAGAAATTTTTCACCATGAGTTTTCTTCAAGATTTTTCATCAAAATTCTCAAATTTCATATCTTCCATAATGTAGGAAAAATCCATGGTGAATATCAAAAATTTCTAGGTTCAAGTGAAGCTCTTACCAAGAGAAGATGAAATCAAACATCATTGGCCTCCGAAATCTTCTCTAACATGCACAATGTGAAGCCCTAGATCATAGTTTGCAGGTAGGAGATGACACAAGTATTAAAAATGGAGTTTTACTATGTGATTTTACGATTTTTTAAGGCAATCTGGCATTTTCGGGACTTTATTGCTTCTAGCACCAAATCTGGTGCATCATGTGCCAACTCTCTATAAACTGGCACTTCATGGTCCAATTTGGAGTTTTTGGTGCCAACGCCTTAATTTTCCAAGATTTCCTTTTCTGTGAAAATCTCCTATGTATCGCTTTACGTCCTCCTCTAATTTACTCAAATGAGCATTTATAATCATAATTTAAACATTAATCTAACACCAAACATTCACAAAAAAACATAAAACTCACTTTTATATATAAAATCCGCTATTACAAACTAACATTTTTCAATCCGACAAACTCTAATTCAGTATCCAAAACAAACCAAAACGTCCTAAAACTGAAATCTAAACATCAAAATACTAAACACATAGATAAATAGAGTTTAACAATAAAAGTAAATGCAATCCAATATAACACATTAACATAAACAAGCAGTACTAAAATAAATATTTTGTGCATAAATTAAGTTCAAACATCTTCTTCGCTCTCATCCACTAGGATATCTCCCATGGAATGGTGAGGTACGTACAAATTGTAGAAGGGTCGATAAGAAAATTCATTAGTTGAATCTTCCCCAGTCCAAGCATGTTTCTTGAACATACGTACTAAACCATCTTCCATACGACCAATATGTTCAAAATGTTCCTTCAGTTTCCAATCCAGCTGATACAATATTTCAAAAACATTCCCATGCATGCATAAGTTTTTGTACCTCTTTTTTTATCTTCTTAATCCTTTTCAGAAGCACGTTTGTACTGAAGCAAGGCTGAATAGGTGATGAATTATGGGATGCTTGATCTAGTAGTACATTCATATCATTCTCATCTCCCATTCCAATACAGTTACAATAGACTTCTGGATCCATCGGCTTTCAAGGAAGAAGCACTTTCTCCCAACTCTCATAAGTTACTTGCGATTGACTGCATAGTAGGAAAATAGTGGATGGATGCCCCAATCCAGTTACAGATCCATTAACAATCAAACCCAAAACTGATTTCACAATTATTGCTCCAATATCAATAAGTTTTCTAGTTTGAATATAGTAGTTTAGAATAACACTCTCCTTAGTTACCTTACTGATTTTTATAGTGGGAGGTAATTTCGATGCAATAAAGAAATGCTACGCCTTAGAAGCAGGATTTAACAATGATGAAGAAAAACTTACATTTCCATCATCTCTGGCTTCTTAATTTGCATCTTCATCCGTAAGGTATTGATAAAGTTCATTCATATTATCTCTCATACGGGTAAAATTTGTGTAGTGGCAAATAGGCATATTTTCAATCATAAACATCTTGTTTATTCTTGAATGAGTAATTGCATAAACCTGCCTCGCACATAAACAATTTCTTGGTTAATTCAATGAAGATTTGCATAAAACTCTTTCATCATAGGGACAACTACGGTGGCAGTAGTGAAGCAAAGCTTTTCCTAGCATCTCGACGAAATAATTTCTTCTACTTGAGTATTAGGTGCGTTCAATCCTTAATTAGCAAACCCTCTTTCTTTTATTAGCCTCTTCTTCACAAGAACAGGATCATGTAAATTATGTGCATCGAAACTAACAAACTTTCTCTGGTTGAAAATTTCAAATCTAGCGAAATTTTTAGAGTGGGACATCATTAAAATTGAAAACTAGTGACTCTTCCCTCATTTTTCCCCCTAAATTTGACTTTGGAATTAGTTTTTGGGAGTTATAAGGAGAAGAACCAACCAAAAATAGTCATTTGAAAATTTTAAAGTCATTTTCGTCATCGCGCCACTTCATGCACCGATTTTGGCGCATCATGCACCAGCTCTCTGAAATATGTTGCATCAAGTGCTAATCCAGCGCATCATGCGCTAGTTCCAAAAAATTTTTCCATTTAAATTTTGATCCAATAAATTCTTAATTTTTCCATACAATTAGGTAAATAAAGATGTTTTTAATTGTTTTCTCAATGTCAAATTTCTCAAATACACAAAATCTATAGAAGCACAAATATATTAATATACATAAAATATTCTGAACAAGAACATAAAAATAAAATAAACAACGATAAATATGGGTTACCTCCCACAAAACACTTGGTTTAATATCGTCAGCCTGACTTTCCCAGTCTTTATTATGGGTGACCCAACATTATAGTCTCTTTAAAACTGGTCTTTAACCATCAAAATATGATTTTAATCTGTGCCCATTCACTTTAAATATCCTTCTAGTCTTGGGATCTTCAATACTAACAGCTCCATAGAGATAGACTTTTACATTTCTGAATGGCCATTTCCACCTAGACTTCAATTTTCCAGGAAAAATTTTCAATTTTGTATTATATAATAAAACTTCATGTCCAGGTTCAAATTCCATTTTTATTATCTTCTGCCATTCTTTCATTCTTTCCTTATATATCCGAGCATTATCTTAAAACTCATTCCTAATTTCTTCAAGCTCATTCAATTGCAGTAATCTTTTCTCACAAGCATTTTTCAAATTGAAATTGAATTCCTTAATAGCAATAAGCTGCTTCAATTCTACTGGTAAGTGACAAGTCTTCCCAAAAATTAATTTATACATATTCCTATAGGTGTCTTATAAGCTTTCATGTATGCCCATTATATAGTATTTAGTCTAGAAGACCAATCCATTTTATTAGGATTCATAATTTTTTCTAAAATTCTTTTAATTTCACGATTAGATACTTGTATGAAACCACTAGTCTATGGATGATAAGCCGTTGCAATTTTATGCATTATATTATATTTTTCCACCAATCTTATAATTGTTGCATTCCTAAAATGTGATCCTCCATTAGTAATGATTACTCTCGGCATTCCATACCTTCTAACAATCTTTTTAATTAAAAAATTTGAAACACTCCAAGAATCACATAGAGGTAAAACGATTGCTTCTACCCATTTTGAAACATAATCCACTGCAATCAATATATACACATTTCTAAATGAAGGTACAAATTATCCCATAAAATCCAATTCCCATGCATCAAAATTTTCAATTTCCAAATTAAAATTTAAAGGCATTTTATTTCTTTTTGAAATATTACCTACTCTCTGAAACCGATCACATGTTTAAATGTATATATATTAACATCTCTAAATAGAGAAGGCAAATAAAATTCAGATTGCAAAATTTTATGAATAGTTCTATCATTGCCAAAATGACCTCCAAATTCAGAATCATGACATTTTTAGATAATTTCTTGAATTTCTTTGTAAGGCACACATCGTCTCATTATTAAATCTTTGCATTATTTATACAAAGAAGGTTCATCCCAAAAATAAGATTTTGCATCATGAATGAATTTTTTTTTCTGTTGTTTTGTTAACCCATATTGTAGAATACCACTAATAATATTATTTATAATATCAGCATACCACGGTATTTCCCATCGTTTTACACCATAAGTTGTTCATCAGGAAAAGTTTCATTAATTTCTTTTTCTAAATCTAGTATTTCTTCATGTTCTAGCCTAGATAGATGATCAGCAATTTGACTATCAGTCCCTTTCCTATCGACTACTACAAAAACAAACACTTGCATCAGAAGTACCATCTAATTAATCTTGGTTTCACATCATTCTTTTACATTAAATATTTAATAGCTGAGTGGTCAGTATGGACAACACATTTGGCTCCAAACAGATATGACATAAACTTATTAAAAGCATAAACGATGGATAATAACTCTCTTTTAGTAGTGGTACAGTTAATTTGAGCATCATTAAGAGTCTTGTTAGCATAATATATGACTTTAAAAATCTTATCATATCTTTGCCCTAATACATCTCCAATTGCATAATTACTTGCATCACACATTAATTTAAAAGGTTTTTCCAAATCAGGTAAAATAATTATAGGAACAGTGATCAATTTTTCCCTTAAAGTTTCAAAGGCTTTAAGGAAATCTTGGTTAAAGTCAAATTTTGTATCTTTTCCAAAAGTTGGCATAAAGGCTTTGTAATTTTTGAAACTTCTTTAATATATCGCCTGTAAAATCTAGCATGTCCTAAAAAGCTCCTAACTCCTCTTATAGTAGTAGATGGAGGTAGGTTTCATATAACCTAAATTTTTGCAGGATCTACTTCCATGTAATTTTCTGAAATTTTATGTCAAAGCACAATTTCTCCTGCAACCATAAATTGACATTTTTCTCAATTTAATAAGAGATTAGCCTTTTGACATCATTCTAGAACTTTCTCTAAATGATTTAGAAATATTTCAAATACAAAAAAATTGTCCATAAAGACCTCAATCCCTTTTTCAATTAAATCACTAAAAATTGACATCATACATCTTTGAAATGTTGCAGGTGAATTACATAATCCAAAGGGCATTAGCCTAAAAGAAAAATTTTCATAAGGACTAGTAAATGTAGTTTTTTCTTGATCCTCTGGAGCAATAGGTATTTGATGATAACTAATATATCCATCTAGAAAACAAAAATATCTATGCCTAGCCAGCCTATCCAACATCTTGTCCAAAAAAGGTAAAGGAAAATGATCCTTCCTGGTGGTAAATTTAATTTTCTATAATCTATTCAGATATGTCATCCAGTGACTTGTCTTGTTGGTATTAATTCATTATTCTCATTTGTCACTACAGACACTTCTCCTTTCTTTGGAATACAGTGAATTTGACACATCCAAGCACTGTCTGAAATAGGATATCTTATTATAACATCTAACCATTTTAAAATCTTTTTTCTTAATAACTTCTTTCATCATAGGAATGAATCTCCTTTGAGGATCAGCTCTTGGTTCATGTTGATCTAACAATAAAATTCTATACATACAAATTCAAGGACCGATTTCTTTAATACCAACTAATGTCCATCAAAAAACTTTCTTATATATTCTCAAAGTTTCCAACAAATGTTGTTCTTGTGTATCAGTTAATTCTAAGGATACTATAACAGGTAATGCAGATACATCTCCTATGAATGCATGCTTTAAATTTGTAGGAAGTGTTTTCAGTTCTAGTTTAAGAGGTTTCTCAATATATGAAATTGAATTCTTGTTACTTTTGGTAGGATCTAACATTTCAAATTTTTCCTAAACGTAATAAAAATCTTTATTACTCAATTCCATAGATTCATCTTGAATTTTAACCTTATCCTCATTTTCTACATATTGTTTTTTCAAATTTCTTTTTAAATGTCTTCTTGAAAGTTGATATCCATTCTAAAGCATTCAATCTCTTGCTCTTTTGCAGAGTATCTCATTAAATTTTATAATATTAAATGTAACTTTTTGATCAATAACTCTCATAGTTAGTTCTCCATTTTGCAAATCTATGAAAGCTCTTTGAGTGACAAGGAGTGGACTTCCTAAAATGATAGGAATTTCATTATCTTCCTCCATATCTAATACAATAAATTCCATAGGAAAGATAAATTTATCAAATTTTACCAAAACATCTTCCATAACTCCTTTAGGGTAGGTAATCAAACGATCATTTAACTAAAGAGCTGCAGTTTTAGGTGAAAAACCTCATAAACCCAACATTCTGAAAATTGATAAAGGCATAAGATTAATACTAGCTGCTAAATCAGATAAAGCTTTTCCAAAAATGTTTTTGCCAATAACACAAAGAATAGTAAAACTACCAGGATCTTTGAGTTTTTTAGGAAGTTTTTTCTGAATTATAGCGCTACACTCTTCACTGAGTGCAACAATCTCAATGTCTACAAACTTCATTTAATAATTAAGTATATCATTCACGAACTTCACATAGCTTGGTATTTGTTCCAAGGCTTCAACATATGGAATGTTTTCCATTAATCTCCTCAATATTTCTAAAAATTTTTAAAATTGGTTATCTCTATTTTTTTTTCAATCTCTGAGAAAGTGGAGGTGGTGGTCTTTCTACGGTGATTTTCATTGGTTTAGTAGGACATTCTGACTCAAAATGAAAATCTTTACCAAATTTTTCATTTTCTAACTCATCATTTTCAACTTCAACTTCCACTTCTTTTTGAACCCTGGTTTCCAATTCATTTTCACTTCTCAATTGAATAGCCTTAATTTGCTCTTTGTTATGATCTTTACGATTTACTTCAACATTACTAGGCAACTTTCCTGGAGGTCTATTGCTAAGTTCAGTAGCAATACATCCCAATTGATTTTCCATGTTTCTAATTGAAGCTCCTTAATTTTGTAATTAGCTTTCCATTTATAATATCAATTCTTCCATTGAAAACTTTTTCCTCCTTACTTTTCAAATTATTAAAACCTGGAGGGTAATATGATTGATAAGTTGGATTCCTTTATTGTTGGAGTTTCCCAATGGGTTCATAGTGTTGTTTCCTCATTACGTTATTGCAACATTAGAGTTATTGTTACTCCGACTAAAATTTGGATGATTCTTCTAACCAGGATTATAATAATTGGCATAAGGATTATTAGAACCATTATTTATTGCATTTCAGGTCTCATAAGAAGATAAAGATTCTATCATTTGTCCCAAAGAGTTTTCCTCAAGCACAAGTGATGTCTGAGAATAATTCATTCTAGATTGATCCATCTTCTTTGATATAATAGCTATTTGGGCAGATAACATAGATATTGCATCACAACCATAATTACTAGCTACTTTTTTTTGGATTTACCCTTTTAGAGGGTCATTAAAAATTATTAGTAGTCATCTCTTCAATTAAACAATATACTTCATCAAATGGTTTTAACATTAATGATCCACCAGTAGAAACATCAATTATCGATCTAAGATATCCAACCAATCCTTTATAAAAAGTTTGAATTATTAACCAATCTTGCAACACATGGTTTGGACACTTCCTAAGGAGATCTTTAAATCTTTCTAAAGCTTCATAAATTGATTCTCCTTCAAACTAACAAAAAGATGTAATATTAATTCTAGGCCTAGCAGTTTTTGAAGGCGGAAAATATTTAGATAAAGATTTTTGTGATAAGTCTCCCCAAGTTCCGATAGATTCAGGTGCAAATGACACTCCATCATATTTAAAAGTAGCACACAATTCAAGAAAACTAGCAAGGTTTAAATTAGGATCTTCAGTTGGTTTTTTCCCAAAATAATTATTTTGTACCATTTGGATAATAGTAAGTTTAAGCTTAAATGAATTAGCAGCTACAGTAGGATTTGTATACTCAAATAAATTTCATCTACTATAGGATTAGCATAATCTCTTAAAGGTCTGATGATGTTCATTTTAATTTCCAGCAGTACTCAAATTTCAAGTCATTTTGCTAATATGATCTATCTTTTTTTCTTGTTTTCAAAAGTTTCTAATAGTTCATTCTAACTCAAAATCGTAAGGTACTAAATCTTCAGATCTTAGACTACGCATAAACAAACACAATAGGTAATTAAAATAAGCAAAAGCACTAAAGTATGACAATATTCAAACTAAACTATGAAACACTGGTTTTTTTAAGTTTAAAATAAAATAATTCAAATTATAAAATAACTTACTAATACTGTTCGTTACTTCCCCAACAACGGTATCAAAAACTTGATGCTTGTGGATTTAGTGTGTGAATTTTGTAAATATTTTTTAATATTACAAAATATACATGGCAGATACAATAGTAAGTATGCAAATTAATCCCAACAAAAATAACTTCAATGAAAATAGTTTTATCTTAAAAATATCTTTAAACTGCTAGCCTCTCTAAAAATAACGCAATTATACGTATCACTCAAGTAATAAAGGGCTCTAATTGAGTCATAAATATCGATCCCACAGGGAAGTTAGAAATGCGTATGAGTAAAGTCTTAAGATTATAATGTAAAATACAATTTTAAACTACAAAAGTGAATTGATAAATTTGAATATAAAGTAGAGAGTGAATGGTAAATAGAATGCAGTAAAAAAAAGTTAATTAAACTAACTGCTAAACTTTCAAAAGTAAAATTAAGAAAACTGAACAAAGTTTTTGTGACGAAGAGTTCAAATTCCAGAAAGCATCATTCCCCTTNGCATCAGAATCATGAATACTAACTACTCTTTTTGAAAATTGTTACTATCTATCTTTTTAATTAAAGAATATGCTTCATCGAATGGTTTTAACATTAGTGATCCACCAACAACAGCGTCAATTAATAATCTAAGAGATCCAATTGATTGATTATAAAAAAGTTTTAATTATTAACTAATCTGGCAACCCATGGTGTGGACACTTCCTAAGGAGATCTTTAAATCTTTCATATGCTTCATAAAATGATTCCCCTTCAAACTGATAAAAATATGTAATATCATTTCAAAACTTAGCAGTCTTTTAAGGTGGGAAATATTCAGAAAAATTTTTTTGTAATGAGTTTGCCTAAATTCTTATAGATCCAGATGCTCATGATTTTAACCACATTTTAGCTTTATCGTTTAGTGAAAAAGGAAAAAGTCTAAGTGTGATGGCATCATTCAACACTCCATCATATTTAAAAGTAGCACACAATTCTAAAAAAATAGCAATATGTAAATTAGGATCTTCAATTATATATATATATATGTTATTTTGTGTCAAATAGGACCAATCATATTATTTACTCTCTTCCAAGTGCATAAAGAATATTAACCAATCCAGAGTTTGGTCCCAAGTTTTGTGGTTAGGCTGAGAGGATACCCGCTGCCACTCTAGAGCTCCCACTACTCCCTCACTTGAGAGCTAACAATCTCGCATTAGTTTCCAATCAAATGGATCAAATTGGAGATTTTAATCTGTCACCTTAAAATCTCTAAATCTACATCCAACAAAGTATATTTCCCTATTTATTTGCACTCAACTCCATGGATGGCATCCTCTCCCATGAAATCAAATATGATTCTCACCGTATTATAGAAAACATAGCCCTTTTAAAACATATGTTTCTCAACATATTTTAAAAATTCAATTAGTTAGATCGAAAAGTAAATGAAGATTAGAGTTCAAATCATAACAAATTATTGACATTTAAATCCGTATAAAACAAATTCAATTCTTCACAAAACCATATCTCAAGGTAGGGAAAAGGATAAAGAATAATACTCAGATTTCATGAGAATGATACGACAAAACACGGATTTCATATATAAAAACAAGTTTATAAAAAAAAGAAATAAAAGAAATAAAAGATAACTTATCTCACAATCCTTCTCAAGAAAATCCCTAGAAGTTCTTTCAAAGTCTTTCTCTCCTTAAAAACACTCTCAATCCTCTCTTAGAAGTATAATGAAGAAGAAATCTCTCAGCTTCCCTCTCCTCTTACAATTCTTGAAGAAAATCTTCAAGCCCTTGACTTTCTCTCTCTCACACACACTTTTTCTCTTTTTTTCGCCCCCCTTACATGCCACTCACTTCCAGTTCTTCAAAACCTCTATTTTATTAAAAGCTGCCTCCTTCCAAAAAGAATTCAAAATTCCCTTTAAAATTCTATCCTAAAGTCTACCCTTTTGAATTTAAAAGACATGTTCATTGATCCAAGAGACATATCCCTTCATAAAAGAACTTTCAAAGTGTCTAGATGCATTGAATCACTCTAAGGTGTGTTTAGAACAAGTGTCACTTGAAAAAATCATGCAAAATTCGTTCTAAACCACCTTTATCTGCAAAAATTCATCTCTGGCGCATCTGGCACAGGTTTTGATGCATATGGCGCCCACTTGCATAACTCAGTGTAATTCTGGGTTTTGGCGCTTCAGGCGCCAAATCTGACGCACTGGCGCCATCTCTCTATTAAATGGCACTTGTGGAGCCAATCTGGTGCATCTAGCGTCAGCTCTTTAAAATATGGCGCTTCTGGTGCCAATCTGGCGCATCAGGAGCCAAAATTCTCAAAACTCGTTCTTTTGATTCCAAATTTCGTCTTTTTTGCTACTTTTGCTCCAAATGCCTAAAATTGATATACCTTCAACAAGAACATGAAATTACCCTTCTTTAAAGTGCAATATCACCAAAAATAAGCATAAAATGTATACTTAAAACAACATAATTTTTCGGTGTATCACTCATAAAAGAGTTTAAGATCTATTACTTCAGATTTCTTTTAGGGAGGGGCCAATCTTTCAATTGATGGAGATGCTAAGGCTTAATCTTTAAAGTAAAGGCATGCATGAGTAAGTGAATTCTATAATGATAATAAAGAGCTGAAGGAATTTTTAGCTGATAAGAAGATTAGAATCTAAATTAAAAAATATGGGTAATGGTTGTTGATCAAAGTATAATAAAGTGTTTGAGTATAACTCCATTAAAAAAGAAAAGAAGTTGTTGATCAATTAATACTATAACATATAGTTAAAATTATCTTTGAGCATGCATAAGAAGGAATTATATGAAGACTTTATTTAAATATGACTTACTTTACAACAACATGCAATAACTACTAAAGTTTAGTGTGGTTAAAACTTCATTACAAGAATAATGGTCATTTTTTACGGCCAAATTCTACCATTTCTGATGAGAAAATCATTACTTATAATGTTTATAATGGTTTATCGACCGTTGTATGTTCATAGGTAAAATGTTTGTCTGTAATTTCAAAACTGACTAATATTTTATCGACATAAAATTACTGATGCATAACTAACAATTTAATGTCATAGCTCTTTTAAGAAATTTTAAATCATCGGTTCATAGAACCGACAGTTAATCTGTTAGAAATAATGACACTTACATGTCAAAAAGTGTTGCGCCTGTTGGTTTTTTTTCTTATGCAAGCAAACTACTACTTATTTTTCTTTACTCAGTACCAAGGGGAAGAATTGAAAGACAACCTCAATCAAAAGAGTAACCTAGAATAATTTGATCCAGAATTTGAATTATCTAAAGGTAATCAGATCCAAAATTTGGGAGATCTTAAAGTATCATATAAAGATCAATTTCTTATAAATTTTAAGGATGATATTAATATGAAAATTGAGAAAATCACTAGAAGAATGTTGGATCTAGAATTAAATATGAGGAACAATGATATGAATTAGTCTAAAAAGGAAGAGCTAAAAGAAAATTTTAAATTTGAGGACTTTGTAGGAATCCCTGGATCTAAAAAAGATTGGGTGATTGAACAAGGATTACTTAAATAGAATTTTGATTTAGGTGGAATCATTTGTCGAGCTCGCGATGTTAAACTGATCCCGACTTTCTATATATAGTGATGTAAAATGTGATGTATGTAATTATATTTATAATATGTTAATATGGAATACTATGCAAGTATATGTATCGTCATCAAGTAATGTAGAACTTTTTAATTAAGTCTTGAATATCAAACCCACAAGAAGGACTATTTTTAGATAACAAAATTCTTAGCAATATATATTCTTACTCAAACTTAAGATGCTAGAATAGGAATAAAAATTCAATTCTTTTTGTAATTTTAGATAATTAAAAATAAAATAAACAACTAATTAACTTAACTAAAATAATTTCAAGATGAAGGCAATATAAGTAAAATATTTTTTTCCTTATCATAAATCAGTGATAAACATAGAAATTTAGTTGTGGAAGTATACTAAATGTGTTATGCCAAATAGAAGCAATAGTATTCTTTACCCTTACTAGAGATGCTATAAAGAACATTGGTTAATCTATAGTTTAAATAGTCTTGAAGACCGGCTATGCAAGGAAAATACTAGCTCTCACTCTAGAGTTCCCTCTTCTCGCTCCACCTGGAGGTTAACATCTCATATCGAAACCAAAAATTATAAATCAAATTGTGGGCTTTAGCCTATCACTCTAAAGTCCTCTAACTCTACACCCTTGAAATTATATTTCCCTATTTATTTGCACTCAACCCCATAAACTACATTCTCATTCATGAAATCAATATGTGATTCCAACCATTTGTTGACTGAGACAATATCATCTCAAATCTTACATGTTCTCACAACAGGTTTTAACATCTTAATTGGCCAAATCAAGAAGTAAATGAAGTGCAAGGTCTTGAATCATCACAACTTCTTCCAACATTGAAGTCTAATATTTCACACAACTTTCTTTAAACATATAATCACTTATCATTTTAAGGGGAAAAGATAAAGAAAACTACTCAGAATTCATGAATCATGCACATAAACAAGAATTCTAAATTAAAAACCAAGTTTAGTTACAAGGATAAACACTTATCTCAAATTCTCTCAACCAAATCTCTTGAAGTTCTTTTGAATTCTCTTCCTTCTCTCACAATACAAACTAACACTCAAAATAAAATAAAATTAAGTAAAGGTAGACGGCGACAGCGATGGGCGGTAGCGCCGGCGGTTGTAAATTTTGGTGGTTGATTGCTGGCCACTTCCTTTGAAAATCTAAGTCTTTTCTTATAAAAATCCAAGGAGTGTCTTGATGTCTCTTCAAAAAAGTGTCTCCATTCAATGAATCATCTAAAAGTTATCTCCTCAAAAGCCAATTGAATGAATTTTTGTTTTCATGGGCTATTTCCCACATTTTTATCAAGGGTTGCTTCAAACATCTCTTTAAAATTCTGCTCCAATCAAATATTTCTTCAAGTAACTAACTTTGGCGCTTAAGCGCAAAGTACGTGGTGCTTAGGCGCCCTAGTTCCTTTTTACACCTTTCTTCATTTTTGCTCCAAATTTGAACCCTTTTTCACTCCTTTTAGCATTTTCCATCCATTTGATTATACCTATAAGAAAAACACACAAATACCTTTTATTAAAACGTAATATCTCAAAAATAGGTATAAAAATGTGTACAAAAATACTATGTATTTTTGGTGTATCAAAATTCCCCAAACTTAAGATATTACTTGTCCTCAAGTGACCTTTCAATATTTAAAAACCAACATAAGTAGATAATGCATATGAGTTTCTTTATAAGTTGCTAAAATTTAGATTTAGAAATAAACTAGTCCAATTTAGAAAAAATATTATAAATGAGACCAACTTAAAGTTTAGAAATTTTTAATGTTAAGAAATATGAAAATATGAGTTCCTATCTAATTTAGAAATATTGTAGATTTTCCGAATATAGAATTTAGCTCTTTTATTATCTCCACTTTAAAAATTTATTAAGAATAATTTTACTTACCATATTATTTTTAAGCTTAAGAGTTTCCCAAATCTTATACTTTAAAAAGATCAAATGTGGAACCAATTTTTTATTAAGCATTAATCCTCAAGCTTCTCCTCCCTTTTCTTTTTCTTTTTCTTTTTCTTTTTCTTTTTCTTTTTCTTCTTTTTTTTCTTTTTCTAAAAAGGATTACTATATTTGGATAGGTCTTTAATGGTTTTGAATTCCACTTCTTCTTCCTAAAACAAAACCCTGATATAAATCTTTTGCTTATAAATATAATAATAGTTTCGAAAATTATTTTTAATAAAATAAATTTAAGTATTAAAAATAAAATTCTAAATTTCTAAATTTTTCAATAATACAATTTTTCTTACCAAAGATAGTTACACTATATTTAGCATTTTCTGCACTAAAAATTTTTAACTTTAAGTTTTTCTTCATTACTATAAAGTTTAACTAAATTTTCTTACCCATTTCTAAAATCAAAATCTTACTTCCCTAATATAACTTCATATACATAATTATTTTTCAAATCAAAATCAAATTTCTTTGAAATACAATTGAGAATAAATAAACTTTTAAGTTTCTTTAAAATTTTTCATCTCCCCAAAACTTAAATTTTTAACAGAATAACACATTTAGCATCATATATAAAAGCAGGAATGAAAACTAACTATAATATGCTTGCAGGAATTTTCATATCCTAAATATGCAAGTACAAAAATTGAAAACAGAAGTAGAAAATTATATTGATCAAATTTTTAATTCTACTTAATATAAAGAGATTCACTAGACTTCTATGTAGTGGAGTATAACTGGAAAGCAAATAAACATATTAGCAAACAAACACAATTGCAACTTAAAGAAAAATAACTGGTAGTAAATTGAAAAAAATTTTAACATGCAGCTCTTAAGTAAAAAGTTAGTTAAATTTTAAACTTTTCCAAGATTTTGAATTAAGTTCAACAAACACTAACTAAATACACCAAACAACACAATTAACATAATTATTACCATAAAAACATACTAACAATACACAAAAATACTAGTACATCCTAGTAGGTGTACTAAACAAAACACAACTTAACAAAAACTAGTAGTCTCAACAATCTCAACTGAGAACAACAAGTACAGGATACCTGTACAATCCATAATACTTAATCAATCCATAAACAGAAAATAACATAAAACAGAAAACATAACCACATATACAACTAAGCACCATCTTCCTCATCACTATTATCACTACACCAAGTTGTTGTAGGCTCATACGGTGGATATCTAGGGTACTGAAGTAATACAACATCTCGGTTACCTCTATTGAGATGCTTCATAGCTGTGTATTATTCCTCCTCATAATCACTTCTTCTTCTCATACACCCATCCATATGCTCAGCAAAATGCTTTAAGTTTAATACCTTATCTGTAGTGTGATTGACATTATCTAAACTTCTTTGTAATAACTCAGTCTGAGACTAAGAACCAAAAGTCCGGCCTCGTGATGTAGAAGCATGTGAAGTAGAGGCTTGTGAATTAGAGGCAGCAGAACAACTGGAGAATCCATCCTTCCAACCATTCACTGGTAATGGGCTTTAGTGGCTGTAAGATCTCCTCCTAGCTATCATATCTAACACCAGCCTTCTCACATAATGAAAAAATTAAGGATGCAAAAATATAAACCTTCGGTAGTAGAAGCAATGAAAAAAATTTTAATAACTCCACAAATCAATCCTCTAATATCAATCGACTTGGATTGCTGAATACAGTAGTTCAAGGTTTCTCTCTCTCGAGTCACTTCACTCAGATGATTTGTAGGTAGCTGACAAGCAGAGATAAAATAGTGTCATTCCTTTACATTAGCATCCAACTTTGAGGCAGAAAAATTGACTCTTCTTTCATTTGTAATCTTCCATAATCTTTTCCCATTAGTTAAAGATGTGTTGACCTTACTTTTGTTTGTGGTTTAATTTTTCCACTTTAGTACCCTAATTTCTAGCCATAGGACTTTCCTATTAACTATTCTTAGAAAACTAGAAAATCAACCCTCACCACTTAGAAATTCTACCCTCTTCTCTACTCAACTTGAAGTTCCACATATTGATCCTAACCTCTAGCACTTAGTAGGTGGGGTCATTATGGGGAAACCCCAAGATGAGTCACCCTTAGGACTGCTGGACCATAGGGTTGACCCTGGGTGCTGTTCTAGTGCTTGAGGTACTTACTTGCAGTCGCAATCACTCACAATCCTAAACTTAAACTTTTAGGCTTTGGTCCCTTGATAATTTTGGGAGACTCATTTAGGTGGTCCCCTAAACCCACAAGCCCTGGGCTAGGGTTTAGCTAAGATCACTACATAGAGGACCCAAAATGGGGCTTCCATTGGTCAATGGCTTATTGATGGTGGTTGGCACTCCAACTCTACCATGATACCCAACCTAGCCTTTTGCCCTTAAACTCCCCCAAATTACCTAGATACCCTTAGGACCCCAAATTTGGCCAAAATTCCCAAATTTGCCCAAAATACCCAAATTATTTCAAAAATCATTTCAAATACCTTGAAAACACCCAAAATCACCAAAATTTGCCAAATTACCAAACTACCCCTCCTTAGCCAAAAATTCCAAAAAAATCCCAAAAGTTCCCAAACCTCCCAAATATTCCCAATTTCATTTTCCTCAACTAACACATGACCCAATTTGGCCAATTTGACCATCTTTGACCAAAACCCCCAAATTGCCTTTTAAAGACCCATTTTTTCCCCAAATCTACCTCAAATGTCTATCAAATTGGTCTCAATTTCCCCTAATTTCAATTCTAAACTCAAATTCACCCTTGATATATCCAATCTAGACCAAATTCAAGCCCAATTTATCCATCATTTGAGCCCAATTTTGATTTAGATCAAAGCCCCAATTTTGGCCACATGACCTAATCTCATCAAATTGAATGTCTTAACCCCAAAATTAGCACCCAATCTATGTTGGAATCTCTTCATGAGATCCTTATTGACCATTTACAACAATTAATTTGGACCTAACCCAAAGTTAGCCCAACCTAGACCCAAACCTAGCCCAATATGTCCAAATTGATCAAATTTAAAATTCCTCCAAATTGACCATCCAATTGAACTCAAAACCACTTTCATCCTTCACCAAAATTTTTCCTTATGATCATATACACCAAATACAACATTTATTTGGGCCAATTAACATGGCTAGCCTAGTTTAATCCCAAATTTTGGTCATTTTCACCCACTTGAACCCATGCACTAAATGTAGCCCAACCACCATAAAGCCATCAAATTAACTCCACCAAGGCCATTAATTGGACCCTAAGACTGAGCAAAAACTCACCTAACCCAAGATAAGTGAGCCATGGACAAATTGTCCCCTAAATTAAGGGATTTTATTTCCATATTTGCTTAGGCTTAAGATCTTTTTGCCAAAATTAAACCTCAGCCCATTAAATTTCTGTGACATATTCTCCTGGGTTCTCTAAGCTCTTAGCCACCTCCCCCTGCCATGGTCGGCTGGCCTAGTCGCCAAAGAAGACAAAATTGAGGGCCACTCCCTCTTGAATTTCACCCAAATCAAACCCAGAGGCTACCTCACTCAAATTAAATGATAGAGCTCCTCCCCCTCCACCTAAGCATCACAATACACCCAAACATTAGCCCTGAGAGCCACCCCTTAGCCATTTTTCTAAAAACTCACCTCCACGGCCATGGGAGGTGTGCTCAAAATTTCTTAGAGAGAGCCCCCCAAACTTCTCATAAAGCTTCTCTGAGATCTCCACAGTGCAATCCAATCTCTTCACTGCCCTAATTCCTCCTGTGTAACTCTAATTTTGAGCTCGAAAATTAGGGCAAAAAAAGGACATCCCTTAAAACTCCACCAAACTCCAATTACTTGAGCCCATACCTTCACAACAGCAAGAGAAGGCAAAGCCCCATAAAATCCCCCTTTGAAAGAGCCCCTAGCATAGCTCTAGACCAACACCTAAAATCGGGCTTGATCAAAATCATACGTAGGCCTTACACCAAGACCAGAGGCTCAATCCCTAGCCTCCTTGGACTCCAACAAATTTGCCAAGAATCTCTGATTAAAGCTTCCCTTCTTAGAGCAAAGGTATAAAACTCCTCCTCATCCCAAGCCTCTTTTGATTCTCTCTTTTCTTGGGCTTGATTTCATGGCATCTTAACCATATAGATATGCTCCTCTAGTCTATACGAGCATTTTAAAAAAAAATTCATTCAATTTGGTTGAGAAATGAGGAAGATATCAAGCTTTAAAGATGGACTATTCTCGGGCTAGGCTATCGAGGACGATGACGGAGCGTCGTTCGATCAAGCGTGTATCGGATGGATGATCAAGATGAAGCCGGGCAGCGCTTTGGGACATAAACTGCGGGCCAAGTCAGCGCTGAAGTGGATGGTGACATCGAACGAGAGTGCGCTGCATAGAGCTACAAAGCTGCCTAGGATGATGTGGCGTTGCACGTTTAAATAGATAAATAGGGATTTAAATAATTTTAAAAAGGACCCTTAACTTCAAAAATCCATATCTTGGTGTATAAAAATCACAAAAATAAAATAAAAATACCCTCTTGCTCAGTAAATAGAGGAAAACAATGTGGAAATAATTTGAAGGCCATTTGATGCATGTTTTATTTTTAAATAATTAAACATTGTTTTGAGTCTTTTGATTCTCCATGCATATAAGCATTTCACCATGGCTTGAATTTTTGGCATGTTGTAGCCTTTTTCAACGGGAACATTCCTTGATTTTTTCAAAGTCAGAGGAGACCTCTAGACTGAGGTCCATATTTTTCAAATTTATGCACATTATTTTCTTAAATTAATCATAATAATTAGCATTGTGCTTAGAAAAATCCAAGAAAATTTTGAAAGGTTTACTATGACCAGATAACCCTTAAAAACATTTATCATGAGTCAAGTCATTTAAAATGCACCTAATCTTTACAATCCCCAAATCATTAAGATAAATAATTTTGGAAAATACAAACATCAAAATGACTTAATTTTTTATCTCCACTGTTGTACAGGATCCATAAAACTCACCATAAAAATTATAAACCATTTTGAGTTCATTTGGTAACTTAAGTTGATTTTTAAAGATAAATATCTTTTTTTGCACTTAAATGATTTTAAAAATCAAAATATAACTCAAAAAGTTTAAAAAACTTGTTTTTTGAGTTATTTGTGGTCAAGGATGTTTTCTAAAAATAAAATGGTATTTAAAATAAAAACTTGATTTTTAGCCTTTTTTTAATATTTAAATAATTAAAAATCCATAAAAATCACAAAAATTATAAAATTCATGGAAATGTTCTAATTTACTTCCTAAGCACTTAGGAACATTCATAATATTTTTCCTGCTTTTCTAAAAAAAAAATATTGAATTTTGAAGCTTAAAATATTTTTTAAAGGCTAAAAATAGTTTTTTTTACTAAAATAATTCCAATAATTCAAAGAAAAATCATGAAAATGTGAAATTTGTTTCTCTATGTCCCTTTACATTAAAGAGATTTATTAAAAATATAAAACTTAATTTTTTCACATTTAAAATATTTAATAATTAAGAAACACCCTAGAATTTAAAATAATTCTTCAAATTCATATAAAATTCAAAAATAAACATGAAATTTGGTCATAAGGCTTCTCTAGTCTAAACCTATCTCCAGTAAAAATTTCAAGGGATTAAGATTTACCATGATCAAGTTATGAATTTTCTCTTTGAAAAATCATATTTTTGCATTATAAATAATTGAATTGATAAATTTAATTTTGAAAAATCACACTTTCTCCTCTCATGTCTCAATTGACCCATGAGTGAGGTAGGATAAAAATTCCAAAGTCATTTGGATTAAATTCGATGAATTATGAAGTGATAGAGCCTTAGGAGCAAATGTGTAATTTTGGAAATTTAGCCTTAATTAACATTTAGGCTTAATTTCAGAAAGGGAGATGGGAAATTTTTTATTCTAATTAACATATTTGGATGTTTGAAACACAAGGAGTTAACTGGTAGAAACTAATCTCACTTGTCCTAATTAAAAAGGATAAATTTGTAATTTCCTTAAATTACATAAATTTAGGAGTCTAGCCGATTAAATGATCCTAGATTTAAGGGTATGATTTTGGGTGTTATTAACTCACTAATTTAATACCCCTATTTGATGAACAAAAAACAAAAATATGAATCATCACGATCACTTATAAGTCAATTTCATTTGCAATGACTAAGACACTCACCAAAATCTTAAGGGCTAAGTAGTGACTTAGGCTAAATCAAGTTTCATTTAAATAAGGATTAGAAAAGTGAACATCATTAAAAATTAAAATTTCTTTCAAACACTACATGCCCAAGTCAAAATTTGGCTAAGTCTCTTAAACTTGTCTCTTTAAGGGTCTTCACCCACATAATTCTTAAATTGAGTTACGAGTGATAATTACCCTATTCGTGGGAGAAAATAAATACATCAATGTTCATTGAGCATTAGGGTGTTTTATAGGATGAATTATTAAGCAACATAATAAGTTTAAAAGAACTCAGGATTTTCCACCAGGCAGCGAGAGAGTAGCGCGGACCTGCTTCTTTCTCTAGATCTCTTGCGGAGATCTACTAAACTTAATATGTTTTGCTTGACAAAATCATCCTTAATTTAAACTCCTAAGAACCCACCAAGATATGACATAGGGTTAGGAAAACTACCAAAACCTTACTTTTTTTTTGCCTCTACATGAACTGCCCTCACATGCATTTTAAGTTTCAGGTGGTGGAATGAGAAGACTTGTCAGGTACACTTTTATAGTTTTAGCGTCGTCTTCCTTGTACTTTTATGCTTATATAAATTTGCATGCTAAACAACAATGTCACCCTGCATAAAAACTAAAATTATCTCGATAGCCACAAAGCCAAAACCAAAACTAAAACTAAAATCAACCAAGATAAAATTCACCACCACAACATTCAAAATATTAAAAAAACTCAAAATTTAATCACAAACATCATACAAAACTACAATTGCAACAAAATTAAGATGTCTCTATAGGATGATCGGGAATTCCTTAGAGGAGGTAACCTACGGTTGCTAACGAGGCTTACCACGGTCTAAATAAAATTATGGAACTCATTAATTTAAGTTTAGTAAGTTCATTTGGACTAAGTGAATCCAATAGAAAATAGTGGTGCCGGAACGAGCGAACCATAGGATCCTAACCAGTATCGCTCTAATCAACTTTAACATGCCTCCATAAAATTTAAAGAACTACAACCGTAGGGCCACCTTATTTGACATCTATAACTTGACACACTAGAAAACTCAAACTCATCGCGGCAAGGAGCTTGGAGCTAGCATGGTGGGCAACACGTACATCTTTAACTTTAAAACTTGTCTTCCCAAGCTAAACCACTCTTCCTTCCTAAGATATAAGCAACAAAACCATAGGACTTCGAGGTTGCTTGCTTATGCAACGTAAATTCTCACCTTATCTATAGGCCTTTGTACAACCCTGCTATACAATATAAGCCCTAACTTGTTTTAGGATTCCAAGGTCGTCATTTGTCACGACCTAAATCCTTACATCTTCCAGGCTATTTGTGTGATCGTTCTATACAAATGAAGCCTTAATAAATAAAATTGGCAGGATGAAGCACCTAAATATTTCTCCTCAGAAATGAAGCCAAACATTAGGATAGCTTGGGAAGTCACTGTGGTTCTCTTCTGGGTCCATGAAATCCCCTAGTTCTTCCTCCTTTGGACTCTACAACAAAATGTTCTAAGTTTGAACCAATCCCCTTTCACACCTCTATGTCCAATCTCATTCAAAAGTCCTACCCTTTGAAACTCCTTGACGATAATATTTCCTGATTTTTATTGAGAGTATTCTTAGGTGTCTTTAGTCATTTAATATGTAATTAACTATAGGGGGCTTGCCCTCATAGGAAGCATGTCTGAACCCAGCTTAATATAAACCCTATTTAATTATTTATATTAAATAGGAGAAATTGTCGTAAAAAAAAGGTTTCGTAGACCAAATGGACATCATATATCCCTTAGTTTATTTGATCAAGCCTCATCCTCAAGTCTTGTGTTTATCCTTCGGAATAGATACAGGATTTGAGGTACAGTGTTCTTTCATTTAAGCTATGAAAAATATGGGGTCACTTTGATTTCATATTTTTCTAAAACTAAATATATATGTAAATTAAATTTCCTTCCGAAGCGGGTGACGGGATTTTGATCCCGGTGACCGACAACTTCTTACGGGCAACTCCTCCAACCAAAAATAGTGCCAACAGCTTCTGGTGATGTTGACCTCATTTTTTGTTGAGGTTTAGTTTGTCCCATTTAGTAGCCTAGGGTCTAGCCATATGACTTTTCCTATTGAGCATTCCAAGAAAACTAGAAAGGAACCCTCACAATTAGAAATTCTACACTCTTCTCCACTCAACTTGAAGTTCCACATATTGTTCTCAACCTCTAAATACTTAGTAGGTGGGGTCACTGTGGGGGAAACTCAAGATGAGTCACCCTTAGGATTGCTAAACCTTAGGGTTAACCTTAGGTGTTGGTCTAGAGCTAAGGCACTCACTACACTCATCTACACTCACAATCACTCACAACCCTGAACTCAAATTTCTAGCCTAGATCCCTTGATCTTTTGGGATACTCATGTAGATGGTCCCATAAACCTACTAGCCCTATGGCTATGGTTTAGCTAACACCATTATGTAGAGGACCCAAAATGGGGTTTCCACTGGTCCATGGCTTATCGGTGATGATTGGTACCTCAACTCTACCAAATTACCATCTTGGCCTTTTACCCCTAAAACACTCCCTAATTACCAAAATACCCCTCTTTGACCCAAAATTCTAAAAAATTCCAAAAATTCCCAAAAAATTCCAATAAATCCAAAATATTTCAATTTTATTTCTCTCAACTACCACATGACCCAATTTGGCCAATTTGACCATCTTTAACCAAAACCCCCAAATTTGCACCACATGACCCAATTTGGCCAATTTGACCATCTTTAACCAAAATCCCCAAATTATCAACTACCACATGACCCACTTTGGCCAATTTGACCATCTTTAACCAAAATCCCCAAATTGCTCTTAAAGACCCAAATTTCCCCAAATCCAACTCAAATGTCCATAAATTTGATCTCAATTGAGTTAAAGACCCAAATTTCCCCAAATCCATCCCAAATGTCCACCAATTTGATCTTAATTGACCCAATATCCAATCCTAAACTCAAATTAACTTTTTATATGACCAAACTAAACCAAATCCAAGAACAATTGGTCCATTATTTGAACCCAATTTTGATTTGGGTCAAAACCCCAATTTTGACCATATGACTTAATCTCACCCAATTGAACCCATAGCCTTGTAAATTGGCCTCAATTAGTGTTGCAAAATCTTTATGACATTCCTATACATCAAACTAAACCATTAATTGGCCTTGGTGAAGCCTCAAATCCATTTGATTTTGGCCTAAATCCAAAATTCCCAAATTTAGCCCCAAATTGGCTAAGTCCCCAAATTTCACCCAATTGATTGC